>VBSM01003185.1:719584-757238 GCA_008086735.1 Cheirogaleus medius | reverse complement strand
AAAAAAAAAAGAAATAGTATGTTTAAAAATGCTCCATGTCAGTGATATATGATGTAGGTATGCAGACTAATATTCTTCTCATTATAGTCAGAATGAAACAATTACAATTTTAGAAATAAATTGTTTTTAAAAAATGCTCCATGTCTTAGACATTCAAATAACTTTATTGTTTATAGATTTTACCCTGTTAAAACATACTTATTATATGGATGTTACTATTGCTCAAATATTTTTGAAAGTCATTTTCTAAGATTTCCTTGAAGCTAGTTTATGTGTCATGTGAAAAAGAATAGTCATACCTTGCATAGCAGAGAACTAGTTAATAGATATGCTAATATCTCTTATGAAACTTAATTCTAATTTTCCAATCTTTAGAAACAAAAACACAGTCCCCTGAAACAATTTTATATTTTAAGCACAATAAATATAAATTGAAAGTAGTAAAATCATATTTAGCTAGTAATCTCTATTTTGAGCTAATTTCTGGGCATGTCTTTGTAAATTATCAAAAGGTTTGAATTGTTGCTATTTAAAAAAAACAAAACAATTGAGAATACTGAAGCATTCTAGACATAGTACAAAACTAGCAATCTAATATGTATTAATTTAATGAAGTTTTTCTTGGCTAATACATAATTGCCTTGTGTATTAGTATATACACATAAGTTTCTTGAATCAATTAATTTTAAGAAGCTAAGAATTAACTTATAGTCTTGCTGATATCATAAATTTGCCTAATAAGCCTCTCTTTTTATAATCAGTACCAAGTGATACTTGAGCTCAGCCCCTGCCCAAATGATCAAAAATGTGGAACACAGTCTAGATGATGCAAATTGTCCTGGTTATATATTCTTGTCTTGGTTTGAAAATTATCCTATACATTAATTGTTCACTATGCATCTACATGTGAAATATATTTCTATATCTGTCTCTAGTTCTGGGCATGGGCACAAGTTGCAAAATAGTGGTCCGTAGGCTAAATTTGCTGTTGTTCGTTCTGCAGAATATTGGCTTACACAGTATTTTAAGTTTGAACTATTTAAAAATCAGATTTTAAAATCCAGCTTTGGTTCGTCTTGAACAGTCAGAAGGTCTTGCAATTACTGTCCCAATCCACGTGCAAACAAATCAGGTAGAACTGAAGGGAGGCTGCTCTTATGCTATGGACCTTGTGCTCTGCTGTTCACCATAGTCCCCACCACTTCCTATTGCTTCTTGACATACGGGTCTAGGGTCAGTTGGCATTTATCATATAATACCAGGCCTGAGTTTGAAACCCTTGGTGTAAGTCCCTGTAGGATTTTGGTTTTAACAGTGAGGTCAATGGGGATAGCTTTAAGCAGGGGAGTGACATGGTGTGGAGTCATAGAAATTTGACTGGCTTATTTGGGGAAGGTTATTCAGCTCCTGTAAGGATAATGTGTTTGTTTGCACACAGTTACATCTTCCAAGCTAGATGTAGTGGTTATTTCCTGTCTGGAAGTTCTGTGATTCCAACCCCTCTCTACTTTTTGGCCAGAAAAGGGAGTCACACTGTCTCTGATTTCTCTTAATCAGCCTACTTTGTATTAGTCTACTGAGTGTGATTTTCCTGCCTCCTGGAGCTGCACCACATTGTGGAAAACTGTTCTGTTGGACTCATATGGCTATATAAACACCAGACTTTAGTGCAGGGGGCCCCTCAGATTGCCAACAAGTATGTATTGAATGATGATACTATTCACAAAATCTTCCTTGCTGTTCTCTTGCATGGCCAAGCTACCTAGCTTTTTAGACCCAGACATTAAGCATTGAGGCAGCATAAATAAAATTAATATGACAGAGTGACAGTCTTGCTTTATTTAGAACTAAATGATGCAAATACTCTTAATTAGATTCGATTCCATGTTCCTAGAGAGTAAACTCTTCTTCTAAAAAGATAGAATACTAATGTCTTACACTGATGAAGGGCTTTTCATCCTGGAGTTTTCCCATATGGTTTATAAACCAGTATGGCACAGTAAAAGCAAAGCAAAGATGACTTGAACCACAAATGGAATGTAACAACTGCTTAATGGTCTATAACAAAATGGTGGACCAGAAACTATAAAAAGTGGTTAAAACATTATTAATATTTATCTAGAATAGAAAGTATTATTTGATACATGAAGTTAAATTTTAAGAAAAGTAACTTCTGGAGAGTAAGAGTTAGCTGCTTTGAGCTCTGAGGACAGAACAAGAAGGAGTCTTCCTATGCGTCAGGATATTATTATACTTGATCTTCAAAGGTGATTGGAGAGTTTATCTCAATGTCATTAAAGAATAGGTATGAGGGAGGGGAGGACTAAGATAGATCTAATCCCTCAACATGCCAGTCCTTATAATGGTACTGTGAGATATATAAAATTAGGGACATTCTAGAGACGAGAAAACCAAAGCTCAGAGAAGATGAGGAATTTATATAAGATAACAGTTAGTGGTGAAACCAGAATTCAAATTAGGTCTGTTTGATTTCAAGTTCATATTTTTTTCCTGCTGTGCCATACTACTTTCCATGGGCAGCTGTTGACACCTCTTGTGCCCAAAAATAGACACACTGTCTTCTATGTAACAGATCTTTTGTCTGGCCCATCAGAAATTTAAATTTTCTAGAAGCATACGGTGGACCTGTTCCTGTCACACCTCCATCTGCTTTCTTAACTAACAGTAACTTGAGTCCCCCCAAATAGTGCACATATGGTTTCTGGCTTTTCCTTACTGCAGGGTAAGGTACTTTTGGTCTTACCAAAGGTACTTTTTCTAAGCTGTTCAAGTGTTTGTGAATGTGGCTTATTGACTTGGAGTGTGACTTATAGTTCCAACATTGTCCTTATTCTTGCACAGGCTCTTCCCTGCCTTCATATCCAGAGATAGAGAGGTTTTTGGTAACATGATTCTTTTCCATGAGCACTATTAAGTTAGCTATTATGGTAATTCTATTCTTGCCTCCCCACCCTCTCCCAGAATGTCTATTCTAAAATAATTTCCTTTTATGCTTATAAGGCAACAAATAAACTTATTCTGCTTTTTTTTTCTATCTCCTCTTCTTCCTCCAATTTTGATAGTTATATTATATCTACACTGCCAGGGCATATAATAATTAAATGCTGTCCTGTCACCTTTATCCCCATGAAAAAGAGAAAGTTAATAAAACATCCAATATCTTTTCACATTGAATTGAATGCTCTCCTTTTCTGGCTACTCATGTTTAAGTGAGATAAGTATACCTGTACTTTTACAAGGAAGTTCCTGAGCGTTGGGCCAGGATAGTTTCCCAAGCTTCAAAGCTTTTGGGCTTCCTCTTCTATTGTTACTTTGAAGTATTAAAAAACATAGTCTCTGTGTATCTGTTTTTCCAGTTATTCCTGAAAACTGCTTCCATTGGCTTCTCTTACCACCGCCCCCTGAATCTAGATGGACTATTTTTTTCTTTTTTTTCTTTTTTTACCCTGGAGTTCCTGCCCTGGGGTTTGTCCTCAGTGTGGAGGTCTTTACTTTCTCAGAGGGCCTGTGGGACTGGGCTGGTCAGCAACTGAGACCTCCTTGCAAGCCCTACTGTATGCCTTAGGCGAGGGGCTGAGGAGCACCTCCTGTTTCAACTGCTTTTCTCAGACTGGCCCTCTAAGCCCTCTGTTCCCAGGAAAAACTTCTCTTTTTTCATGGTGATGACTTGCTGGAGATTTCTGAGTTCCCTTGCTCTCAGGACCATCAGAAACTCCTTTGTCTTTCCTTTTCCTAAGAGCTTCTGCTCCCACATTCTCCTTGCATCTAACTTGTATTCTGGGTTCTTTGGCACTTTATTTGTCAAAGACATTGTCCTTGAATTAATTTTTAATTCTTATATGCTACCCTTTTTGCTTTTTCTATTTTTGAGAGGAGCTTAAAAATCTATGCTGTCTCCACCAACACCTTGCCAAAGGATATGACCGCCTCTTGTCTCCCTCCTCCCCTTGTACCCACAGTCTATTCTCAACCCAAAATGAGCCTGTTAAAACTAAGTTAGATCATGTTTGCTGAAAACTCTCTAATGGCTTCCAATCTAATTCAGAGAAAAGCCAAGATCCTTACCAGGCTCAATAAGGCCTCTATGATCTGGTTCCTCATTACCTCCCTTATCTCCTGTCCTACTGCTCCTCCCCCCGCCCCTTGCTCACTCTGCCTCTTTGTTCTTTTACAAAATTCTGGCATTTTTCACACTTGGGGACTTTGCATTTGCTGTTCGCTCTGTCTTGAATGATCTTCCCTAAGATAGCTACTTGGTCCACTCCCTCACTTGCTTTTGGTCTTTTCTCAAATGTTACCTTTTCTGTGAAGCCTTCTGTATCCATCTTATCTGAAATGGCACACTCCATGACATTTACTAGGCTCTTCTTTGTTTACTTTGTCCTCCTTGGCACCTTTCACTCTCTAACTGATTATATGTTTTGCTTATTATTTTGTTCATTGCCTGTCTCCCCACTAGACAAGGATTGATGTCTATTTGGTTTATTGCTGTATTTCCAGCCCCAAGAACAATTTTTGACACATTCTAGGTATACAATAAACATTAGTTGAATGCATTAATATGGGCAGGAATATAGGGAAATTGTGCTATAAAAGTTCAGAATGAGGAGTGGTTATATCTGGCTAGGCATAGGAGATGGGGCTAAGACAAGAGCTCACTTTGAAGTAATTCTCGAAGATGAGCAGGAGTTAAACAGGTTTGTCTGCTGCTGTAATTTCACAGAGGTCTGCATTTATTTCAGACAGGTGTGTGACAAGTTGAAGAGCGAGAAATGACAGGGTGGTAAGGCAGATGAGGTTGTTAAAGTGATGCCGGGTTTGAGTGTTAATGATTTGGAAGGTGATGGGTCTACATGTGTTGAAGGGAGATGTTAAGTTTGGATTGGGATTTGAACCTTTCAGGGTTCTTGGTTGCTAGAAACATAAACCAGGTCAGGCCATCATCATAAGAAAAAAGGTTATTTGCTGGAGGGATTGGGGCTCACAGAAGTGATGAGAGGTTTGTAGAATCAAGAGCTTGCCAGCAGAAAAGACTCAAAGGTCATGCAGCAAGAGCAACCTGCTACCACTACCCTTGAACTGAATATTAGCCCTCAATGTTTCTCAATATATTCATCCATTTTCCTGTTAGTGGAAATTTTGGTTGTTTCCAGATTTTCGCTATTACAAACAGTGCTGTTATGAGCATCTCTCTATATGTTTTCCGGTATAGATGCACAAACTTCTCTATGGGGTTAAATTGCTAGGTCATAAGATATGTCCATATTCAACTCTATAAGATGATGCCAAACTGTTTTCCAAAGTGATTATCCCAATTTACACCCCCACAAGATTGTATAAATTTTCGTTTGCTCAATGTTCTCACTCAGACTTCTATTTTTAAAAAAGTTTAGTTTAAAATTTGCATATGGTAAAATTTACTCTTGTAAATTACTACAGTGGTATGAGTTTTAACAAATGCATACAGCCCTGTATCTGCTACTGCAATCAGGGTGCAGAACAGTTCCATCACCCTGAAATATTCCCTCTGCTGCCCCTTTGTATTCAATCCCTCCCCCATCCCCAGGTTCTGGCAATCACTGATCTGTTCTCCATCCCTTTCATTTTGCCTTTTCCAAAGTGTCATATAAATGGACTCATACAGTAGGAAGCCTTATGAATGTGGTCTCTTTTACTCAACAAAGTACATCTGAGATTCATCCATTTGTTGCATATGTCAGTTTATTCTTTTTTTTAAATTGCTGACTAGTATTTCATTGTATAGATGTGCCACAATTTGTTTACCCCTTCCTTGTGTGAGTGTCATTTGGGTTGTTTCCATCTTGACAATTATGAATAAAGCTGCTATTAATACTTGTGTAGAGATTTTTTGTGAATACATTTTCATTTCTCTTGAATAAATATCTAAAAGTGGAGTTGCTGGGTCATATGGTAACTATGATTAACTTTATACGAAACTACCAATCTGTTTTCCAAAGCAGATGTGTGCCCCTCATATATACAGTAATGAGAGTTCTAGCTGCTCTGCATCCTTGTTTGCACTTGGTATTATCATTTTTAAAAGTAATTTTGATAGGCATGTAGTGGTATCTCATTGTGGTTTTAATTTGCATTTCCCTAATGACAAATAATGAGCATCTTTTCATATGCTTATTTTCCATTCCTACTTCTTAGGCAAAGAGTTCTTAAATATGACTCTAAAAGAAAAAAATTTGGTAAATTGGACTTTATGAAAATAAATGAGTAAATGTTTAGGTAGATATGACAGGTATATAATAGAATAAGAAAATCTAGATTCTAGTATTTGCATCCATTAAATATTTTGGTGGCACCGAATGTCACCAGAAGGAAGCTGGCTTTTCTTGGAGAATACCAAAACACCAGAGACTGAAGAAGCAGTTAAGGAAAAAGGAGTGTTAGGGGGAACTGAGGGATGTAACAGGGTGAAGGACAGGACAGTGTGTGTGGCTAGAGAAGGTAGCTAGAGTAGAGTTTCAAGTGATGCCAATGCCTGTGAAGTGGCCGTGCTTGGGAGTGAATGCAAGCGAGTAAAGATGAAGATTTTGAGGCTTAGGAGATCTAGGGCTCTAAGGCCAGGGGGTAAAATGGTTAAATAATATGAAGATGAAAGAGCCAAAGACATGGGCAGAGAATGAAGAGGGAATATTACAAGGTAGATGTTGAACAAGTGAGGAAGGTTGGTTAGTGTTCCTGCCACACTTCAAAGTGAGCCACAGATAACAGGTCTGCATTCCCCACTTAACCCATTCTTATCTTCTTCCTCAAACATTCCTTTTCTGTTTACACATATATTTTCACAGACTCAGTAACACTCAAAGCAACAACCCTAGGAAGCATTAATACATTTTTCATGCTTGGCAGTATTCTATAGGACGGAAATTTAAATCTCTCCTAAGACTGACTCTAGGCGGCATGTAAAAAAATTGAATATTGACATCCAGCTCATAGAACATAGTTGTTACATTATAATCAGACATCTGCTGTACCAGAAAAGCTTGACATCATTGTGCTCCAGCCTTACTGCCTTAGGTTGCCCTGTTTCTTGTTTTTCTTAAGAGCTGGATGTCTATACAGAGAATGCTATTTATCACAATACGATGATAAATCATGATCCTCAGACATGTAAACACCTAAAGGAATCAATTGGATGATGCATTTAAAGATGGGTATTTTGTAAAAATTTTTGATAATTTTTTCATTTTGTGCTTTGTCATCCTGAAGTAACATGTCAGAATCCATCAGCACACTGATTTTGCACTTTATTAGTTTATTATTTATAAACACAAGGCATTTTATTTATAAACAAGAAGCTTATCTTGTGTGATTATGTTTGGTAGTCATTTTTGTTAAGGAGAGATGTCATATGTTTGTCTATGGTTTGTCTAGATCTGTGCCAGGTGGTGTTAAGGGATGCAATACATCTTACTTGGAGGATTACAGTCTAGTTGGAGAGAAAGAATACATGTCCATAGCAGCTAGATTTGGTACCATAGGTTTTAGACATTAATTATATACTGTCATATCAGTTTTAATCATTTTGTGGGTTTTTGAAGCAGTATATGAACTGGAGAATCACTGAAATATTTGTGGAAGTTTTGTTGTGGAACTTTGATGGAAATAACTTGGAACAAGGGAGAAGTTCTTAGGATAGAAGAACAAAAAGGAAAATACATGGGGGTAAGTATGGGTGTTTGTGGAGGAAGCAAGTGAGAAAGTAATGGCAGAAGGGAGTAGAAGACAGAGGATTTGAGATGGATGTCATAAAGAGTTTAAATGCAAGTTCAATGGGAAGGAGAGTGACGTGAGGAGAGAGAGAGTTGAATTGAAAGGAACTTTTTGTTGTTCAGGATTTTAGAGAAACAGTGATTTGTGTTGAGGAAGTCCAATTTTCAGCTCACATTTCCTTCATGGCCAACTCACAGGTTTACCTCTTCTAAAATATCTTCAGATTAAGCTCTGGATTTTCTATTTTCCTGAATGGTCTTTATGTTTGTGTGCACATAGACTTAGCATCCAGTGATTTAAAATATGTTCATTTCATCTCCCCCAATAAATGTGAGGATTATATCTTCTCTATTAAATACAATACACTACTGTTGAAATTTGATTCAGAAAACTGTCTTAGAAGCCATCTTGTCCAGTACTCTCCTCTGTAGTGGCCACTGACCCTCACCCAGAATGCTGTCCCTTCCACAGGTTGGATGTCCTTTTGATTCTAAAGGCTTCCATCTGTGACTTTGTTCAGAGGAATGGTCTCGGGCTACCTGAACCACTTTGCTCAGACACAGAGAGCTGGAAGTGCCTGAAAATTTAGCGTTACCATCCCCACCCCAGCCTCACCCCTGTACAAGGGAACTGTAGCCAATGACTGACGGGTGTGAGTATGAAAGCCAAACTCCCTTGGCTCAAATTGAGACAGTGTTGAGGCCTTATTTATGTGATCCAGAGCACCCTTGATTAGGCTCAGGCTGAGACTTCACCTGAGATCATACTCTTGTTTGGCTTTCTCTTTCTCTGTCTTCTCTGCTCCCTCCCCCAATCTCTCTGGTCTTTCCTTACTTAATAAATCACTTGCACAGGAATCCTCATCTTAAGGTTTAATGGGACTGCTGACCTACGACATCGACATTTTTCTGTGGGGAAACTGAGGCTTACTGTGGTTCACCAATTTGCCCAATCATACACAGCCTAATTTTGGATCCAAATCTCTTGATTTTCTGTCTATGTTCTTTTTACGTCTCCTTAGTAGCTCTAGGTATACAATAGACATAGAATAGTTGTCTATTGAGTTGATGAATAAATGATGAATGCACTGTGTCCAAGGCATTTTACTGGATTCTAGAGGAGGCATGAATTTAAGATGTAATTCTTGCCCTTCAGAAGCTTAAAAACAAGAGAAGGGATAAGACTAATATTTATTAAGTAGAATAAGAAGGCCAAATTGTTATAACAAAGGACAGAGGGATAATGCATGATTAGAGCAAGCAAAGAAAGAGAGCTTCAAAGTAGTGTAAGAGAATGGGGCCCCAGTCTCTCCTTGCTTGTAAGGTTTCAGATATGAAACTATTAGAATTCTAGAGGAAAACATTGGAAATACTCTTCTAGACATTGGCCTAGGCAAAGAATTTATGAAGAAGACCCCAAAGGCAATCACAACAACAACAAAAATAAATAAATGGGACCTGATCAAGCTAAAAAGCTTCTTCACAGGCAAAGAAACTGTCACGAGAACAAACAGACAACCCACAGAATGGGAGAAAATTTTCTCATACTACACATCCAATAAAGGGCTGATAACTAGAATCTATTTAGAACTCAGGAAAACCAGCAAGGAAAAATCAAACAACCCTATCAAAAAGTGGGCAAAGGACATGAACAGAAACTTTTCAAAAGAAGACAGAATAATGGCCAACAAACATATGAAAAAATGCTCAACATCTCTAATCATCAGGGAAATGCAAATCAAAACTGCAATGAGATATCACCTATCTCCAGTGAGAATGGCCTTTATTAAAAAGTCCCAAAACAATAAATGTTGGCGTGGATGCGGAGAGATAGGAACACTCCTACACTGCTGCTGGGACTGCAAAATAGTTCAACCTCTGTGGAACGCAATATGGAGATACCTTAAAGCGATACAAGTAGATTTACCATTTGATCGCGCAATCCCATTACTGGGCATCTACCCAAAAGAAAAAAGACACTCTATAAAAAAGACATCTGCACTCGAATGTTTATAGCAGCATAATTGCAAAGTTGTGGAAATATCCCAAGTGCCCATCAATACATGAGTGGATTAATAAAATATGGTATATGTATACCATAGAATACTATTCAGCTATAAGAAACAATGGTGATATAGCACCTCTTGTATATTCCTGGATAGAACTGGAACCCATTCTACTAAGTGAAGTATCCCAAGAATGAAAAAACAAGCACCACATGTACTCACCAGCAAACTGGTATTAATTGATCAACACCTAAGTGGACATATAGGAATAACATTTATCGGGTGTTGGACAGATGGGGGGAGGAGGGGATGGGTATATACATACATAATGAGTGCAATGCACACCATCTGGGGGATGGACATGCTTGAAGCTCTGACTCAAGGGGGGAGGGAGGGCAATGGCAATATAGGTAACCTTAACATTTGTACCCCCATAATATGCTGAAATAAAAAATATAGTGTAGCATCTGGATTGGGGCTGAGAGGGTTAAGTTTAAACAAAAGTTTGTTTCAAAGTTCTTGGCATTTTAAAACTTGGTATAGTTTTGTGTCTTATAGTTCTATATTATCATGAAATGACCTTGAAAATCACTTTTTAATAAATACCCAGAATTTCATGGTATATTGATATATTAAATATATTTAATGATGTTCCTGTTATTGAATATTTGGATTTTCCTACATTTCTGATAATGGAATGACACTGTACTGAAGATCTTTGTACATAAATATTTGCTTACATTTCTGAGATTATATGAGGAGGGTAAATTACTAGAAATATAATTATTAGATTAAAGGGTAGAAAGTTTTTTGAACATTCCTGAGATGTATTGTCAAATTGCTTTACAGGAAAGATTTACTGTGCAAGTACCTCACTTCTCAGTGGCACATGGCTTGTGGCTTCTTCAGAAGTTCTAGTCATTTATTGATTTATTTATTAATTCATTAAATATTTATTGAGCTCTGACTATGTGGGAGAACACATGCTAGGTTGTTCTACATTATAATGTAGAATCTTTATTGGGTTTTCCTCTTTTACTCTACCTTTTTCTCTCTTCCATTCACAATATTCATAGCCCAGAATTGAACATAAAGTAGGTGCTCAATATGTGCTTGTCCACTGATCGAAATGTGAACAGTATCACATTTTGGTTCTTCTTTCCTTACCAGACTGTGAACACATTGGCTTCCTTTTTTGTATTATTTTCTTAGCTCTAGCCAGGATTTATCTCATACTTTGTTGTCCTTTTGTTGTTGTTCATTCTGTTCTTGTTGAAGGTCATAATATCTTCTCTTCTCTCTCTGAGGATATTAATGACATTTTTGAGGATGTTTTTGTTTTTCACCCTTCATACTTTCTGCTTTTCCCAGTGGTGTTTTTCCCCCATTTATGTGTTTTGATTTCTGCCTTTAATATTAAAGACTTTCCTAAACTACCTAGTTTTTCTTGTCTAATTACATTCAAGAATGGACATACATAGTAACAACAGTTAACAACTATCAGAGGCTTACCCTATGCCAAACTCTGTTCTAAGTACTTTACATTTAATTCTCACAATAACCCCATAAAATAGGTTATCTGATTATTCCCATTTTGTAGATGAAGTATGACAGGTTAATAACTTGTCAGAGGCCTCATGTCCAGTGAGCAATAGACCTAGGATTGCACCTGAGATCCATAGTCTGTGCATATTACCACCATGCTGCAGCATCTGCTTATGAACTTGTACAGAGTGGTTGCAGTTCAAGCTGGTACTTGATGTCTTTTATCATGGTTTGATTAGACTCCCCTGTGCAGATCCTTCCTAGCAGCCGGGGTTCTGGTGGGAAAAGAAGGCTGAGGGTCTCAATGTTCAGTGCATGAATTTTCCCTTAATATAACACCTGCATTCAATTGGCAGTCTAGAGGCGTACAGGTTTACCCTCACCAGAGAACATGTCTCTGATCTTTTGAAGGGGTGGAGGACTGTCAGTGAATGGAATGTGCTTATTAGGGGAGGATATCTGGGAATGTAATTCCTTTTTTGTCTTTTTTTAAAAAAAAACTTTATTGAGATACAATTCACCCATTTCTAGTGTAAAACTCAATGGTTTTTAGTATATTCAGAGTTGTACAAACATCACCACAATCAAATTTAAAATATTTTTGTCCCCCCAAAACAAAACTTTGCATTCATTAGCAATCACTCTCCATTGTCTCCCCTGCCCCTCCCACAGCCCTAGACAACTACTAATCTATTTTCTGTCTATATAGATTTGCCTATACTGAACATTTCATTTAATTAGAATCATACAATATGTTGTTTTTTTTCTGACTGGTTTCATTCATTTGGGATAATGTTTTCAAACTTTATCCATGTGCCATGTATCAATACTTCATTCAATTTTTTTATGACTGGATAACCCATTGTATGGACGTACCACATGCTGTTTATCCATTCATTAGTTGATGGACATTTGGGTTGTTTACACTTTTTGGCTATTATGAATAATGCTGCTATGAACATTCATGTATAAGTTTTTGTGTGGACATATGTTTTCAATTCTCTTGGGAGTGGAGTTGCTGGGTCATATGGTAATTCTGGCTTTAGTCATTTGAGGAACTGCCAGATTGTTTTTCAAAGTGACTGCACCATTTTACATTTACAGTAGATGAGGGCTCCAATTTCTAACTACTTCTTAAATAGACTTTCAAGCAATGTTTAAGCCCTGCCTTCCCTGTTGCTACCTGAGGTATCGGGGGAACTGTGGAATGTTTCAGCTTTTCTCACTATTGACTCAGCATTCAGTTATATCGCTTTCTACTTAGCCAATGTTTTATGTTGTTGCCTCTTCCCCATTCTCTTTTTCCTTGTAGATGTACATTTTTTTTCTTTTTTATCTACTTGATCTCATTTCGATGAAGTTCCAGGATGTAGTAGAGGTAAATACATATGTTCAACCTGCCAGTTTAAACTTGAAATCTCTTCAGTTTCTTCTCTTTCTTTTAATTTCATATAAATTTTAATACTTCTTATTGAAAACAACATTTAGAGTATAGTCCCACTTTATGAGGTGGTCTCTATCAATATACCTTTCCCTATTTTATGTTTCCATATCATTTCTCTTTCCCTCTCTAATTATACACACACACACACACACACACACACATCTATACACACACACACACACATCTATCCATTTCTTCATTCCATCCCTACAGGCATAGAGAGAAGTTGGCATATTGTTTACCTAATACCAACAATGCTTATTTGTGGTTGATAGGGTTTGGGGTAACTCTTTGCTTTCTACTGCTTTTCTGTATTTCTTGTTTTTTAGAAAAATGATAAGCATGGGTCAATTTTATAAAAATGATAAAATCATCATACTAAAAACCCCAAATTTGATGTCATGAAAGTTAAAGGAGTAGAATGCCTCAAAGAGAGCATGAATAACAGCATCAAATATAGCAGAGAAGTTGAAGAGAACAAATACTAAGAGGGGATCATTATTCCTCCAATTGTAGGCTCTACATCTTTGTTTTCATTTGGAAACTTTCATTTTGATCTCAGAGAGCATCAAATATATACTCTACATATACCATGTCATACTTAAAAATAATAAATAATAAGATACTTATTGATGTCTCTAGAGGCTCATGTGCAACTCTTTCTGAGGTTAATGAAAACTGTATTTATAAAAATAAAGCTATAATTTGGCCTACTTTCAGAATAGCATAAAAATAACATGAGAGAAAAATTTCTCATCTAAAAATCTTTGTATTGTCAGTATTGTCAGTATGACAAACACCAATATGTACACTCATATCTTAAACATATTATGTCAATGGATAAATGTTACTTGGGAGGAGAAATCCAGCACTATTCACTCAGGAAACTTCCTGAGTCCCAAGGGCAAAGTGAACTAGAGCTCAATAGGAGTAGGAAATAAAAAGAATAGCAACATTTTGCTAAGCATAAACTTTATCCTTCAGGTTGATTTAGTGTATAGGATCACACCGTCCCAGTTCTGAGTCCGGGCCAAGCAAAAGCAAAATAATCTGGTCACCTCCCACCAAAAAGTCAAAAGTAGAAATTCACTGCCTTGTACAAAGCCCTGAAATCCAAATCCTGATATTGCTCACCCCGAATAAGAGCAGACCAACGTCTCTCCCCTCTACTTTCTTCCAGTGTTCTTTGTTTCTGTCACCATTTTTTCCTCTAATTCTAATTCCAATTACTTCCTACACATCAGTGAAATAAGCTGTTATGTATGACAGTGCAGAAAGGGGGAGACAGGAAGCACCAGAATCAACTTAACTTGGGATCTTTTAAAAATGCATATTGTCAGGCTGCACTCCAGACCTACTGAGTCAAAATCTCTGGGGTGGGGCCCCAAAATATACATGTTTATTACTTCTCCAGGTGAGACCTAGCAGTCTACAAGATATAATTTGAGATAGCTGGTGAATATCTTTTCCTGAATAATGTTGGGAGACTCTATGAGTCTCTCTAATTTTTGCATATCTTATGAGCAGAGGCACTGATTGGCCTCTTCTGGATTCTCTTTTGTAGGGTGTTTATATGGTAAACAGCCTTGGACAATAGAAATTGAAAGCCTCTGGAGAAGAAGGCATACTTGCTTACTGTCTAATATAATAAAAATAATCACCCCCAATGGGGCAATGGGAAGACATGCTGACTGCCCATTATAAAAGATTCAGGTTCCCTAAGCTTGGGATTCCTTAGCTGTGATTCGCTGAAGGTGTAGCATCCACCAGGACCCCTCTGTGTCACCCTATGGGACATGTGGTATAAGAGAAATTGACACAAACATGATACTCATGCTGCTGGCTGTGCTGTAATAAAGTCCTTTGTCTCTAAATTGGGAGTCTCCTGTCCTCTGCCAGTATCTATGAAACAGTGGCAGTCTAATTTGTCAGCTTGAAAGTAGGGTAAGATCCTAGATCCTTCACAGTTCTTGACAAATAGTTCTCCATTGACTTGAGTGGTACTAGGCATTTTTTGTTTTAGAAACCTATCACTTTAGGTTAGGATATTTAAATCTTCAGATGTTCTCTATTGAAAAATAACATCTAGGAAGCATGACCTTAGCCATCACTCTCAATTAATTTTATCAGATGAACTAGCAGTCCTTGAGAAAATGCAAGTCAGTTTAAAAGAGTTGAGAGGTGTACATACCTTGAAGAGAAGTACAAAGGAGATGGTCAACCTCAAAGAGGTGGCCTAGAATGGGAAAGGCCCAGAAGATACACATTTGTGCTCTGAAATTTTGCCTGGAGCCTGCTCTGCCAGCATCCATCTCAGCTGGACACACAATGCACACTGATTTCCTATAATTCCCTTCCTCATTCACAGTGAATCAAGGGCATCTGCTGGCAACACTGTGGATTCTCTTGTTTGCAAACAGCAAGTAAATATCATCCATTGTCTGAGCTTTTTGGAATGGAAGTTGTTATAACATGGGTAGTAAGAAGGTTTTCCATGCAGTGAGAGAAGTAGAAGAAAAAAAAAGAGCTAATAAAACTAAGAAAAGGACAATAGGAGAATTTCTGTCATTACCACTTTGTTCTGAAGCAAAGTTGGCCTAAATCCATTCTTGGGAATTCTCTCATTTTGTTTAATGAATCCACATATGAAGTGACACACAGGTGATACATAAATATTTATTTTAAAGCATAAATCAGATACTTAAGTTTAGAAGTACAATTCCAATGACTCAGAATGGAGCTTTGAGTTCATTGCACATTCTAATTAACTGAGCACTGACAATTAAATATGAAAACCAAAATTATTGCATCTTAAATTGAAATATATGGTTTGACAAATACATGTGTACTTATACAACACTATAAAATGTGAAATTGAGATAGTCCTTGAAAAGCCAGAATGGTCTCCATACAGTTAAATCATACCCATTTTAACAATATTAACATAATTAGAGATAAAATGCATTTAGTGCTAAAATACAGAATATAATTTATCTGTTGATTCAAAGACTTCAGGGTCATAAGAAAACTAATTAAAATTATTTTGAATCTTAAGCTATTTTAGTTTATATCTATTCTAGATAAATGGTGCTTCAATGGTTACAGTTTTTAAAAAAATTCTTTAAACTGTAGGTGTATTTTCTGTCTAAATTATTCTCCAAGAAATGATAAATTTTCACTTGAGAGCTTTCTACTACATTTAAGGAGTTAGTTGCAAATTTTTAATTTCTGATTTGGAGTCTGTATCATATGGATTTCCAAGGTAACCTATATAATAGTAACATTAATAATAATAAAAATAATACAGGATTGATTGTCAGTGAAAATAGAGATGGAACTATCCTGTCTACATATTATCTCTCCATTTTGTCTACCTGCGGTCCTACTATGCAATAGTTACACTCGCCGAACTTGGGCTTTTTGGTAAAGGAGTTCTTAAGCAGCTAAGTCCCTTATTTATTATAATTGCACTGGTGGTAGTAAACATGGAAAACTAACAGAATCCTTCTGACTGAATTCATTGGGTCACAAAGGACTCTAGGGGAAGCATGATAGGCCAAGAAAAAAGCTTCAGAAATGTGTAAAGTTTAATCAGCACCTTGTGCTAAAGTTCATGAATTTCTTAGGTTGGTATTCTTAACTTTAGAGGACTGTGGTATTTGAGAATAATACTTGTAATGTTTATGTCTTTGTATACCATGTCCATAAATTTATTCATTCATTTGTTTAGTCAAGAAATATTCATTGGATTCCTTCTATGCATAGCACTTGATGAACATTAGGGGCAAAAAGATTGAGACCAAAATTCCTGCTCTTGAGTAGCTGAAAAATTTGGCAGGAAGACAATGATCTAAACAAATTATTACTATATACAATGGTAAATGCTATAATAAAAATATAGACAAAATTTCATGAAACTAAATAGAGGATTAGTAATTTAGCCTAGGGATAGGACCAACAAAGGAGATAACATCTGATATCTGAAAAGGGAACAATGTTCAGGATCATCCTAGGAAGTATAAATTATTTATTTTTGTAGCAGTGAGAATAGAAATAGCAAGAATATCAAGAGTAACTATTAGTTATAGGGAATTTATTAACTATCAGGCAAAACACTAAACATTTGGCATGGACTATCTTCTTATATCCACCAACCAAAATGATAGACACTGTTACTACCATTTTATAGAGGAGCAGACTGAAACTTTAGGAAGTGAAGATCACACAGGTAGGAAACAGGAAATTTTTGATGAATGAGTGAATGAAATCATACAACATTCATAAATCTGGAATTGAAATATCTAACCATCAAATTATAATATTCTAAGAGAGATCATATGAGTGGTACAACATTGTCCAAACAACTGTCATGGCATAAGCAATTTCAAATTTTCTTTGGAAGGCATCAGGAGCTCTTCGTCCTGGTCTTCCTTTAGGAAAGTTAGCACTTAGCATTACAAAGCATTCATTTCTACCAATTACATCAACTTCTCCTCACAGTGTAATCTCCTGAGTGAGATGGAAACAATTTCACTTACCTACATTGGCTCAATCAAAATGGGCTTTGTTTGTTCTCTTGTGCCTGAATATAATTTTCTACTTCAAAAAATAGGGCTTTGAATGTAAACAACCCTTCTTGTTTGCACATAGACTAGTTATATGAACATTATAAAATGACTATTTCCTATGTCCTTTATAAATTTCTTTGCTGGTGGTATTACATTTTCCCAACCTACATTTCACCAAATGTTTGGTCACTTCCCACGTATTTCATTCAATAAACATCTGTTGAACTCTTAGATTCAGTCACATCTATTATAATTCTCTTTTAATCCTTAAACTAACTTTCTGAGGTGGGTATTATTAATCTGGTTTATAGATGGGATACTTGGGCTTGGACAATTTGATATATGGTTCAAGGTCCCACTTGTTCAAGGTCATAGAGTCAGCAGAGAAAATATTAGAATTCAAATATTTTGACACCATGTTCCCTGTTTGTTCCACAAGACCAAAGGATCTCCTTACAAATTGAGTGAGACTATCCCTCCCATGACATGGCCAAGATAAAACTGGAACACGTTAATCAATTCAAGATGGTCAATATCTGATTGTATCAAAAGGATTGGCCTAGCAAATGAATGTTATGGGGTAAAGTCAATGTGGGTTATGGTAATCGGGGATTGGAATTGGCTGGGTGGAGGGGTTGGAATAAGAATAAAAGGGAGGCTTGCTTGACTGGAGGAAAAGCATCAGCAAATATGTTGAGTTGTGGCTAAGCATATGATCTGGGACAAATAAGAGTTCTTCCTAACGTAAAGCATTGGAATTATTTCATGGATAAGCTTCTTAATGCTATTAACATTACCTTGAATACTTTCTGAACTATGATGGTATGAAAATAATCAAACAAAGCCTAGAGCGAGAACTTGGAGACATTTTTAAAAACATGTTAAAGTGCAGAAAACTAGAATAGTAATGGTGGCTACTTAATTTGACAGTTGGTTGACCATGTACATATAGAAACACAGGATTATGGACTTAATGCAGGTTAAGCAATGTATATTTGATGGCATGTATACACCACAAAAATATGATCTTACTTGGTTTTTAATTTTATCTCGGTGAATACAAGCATATTAAATATTCCACTTGCAATCATTTTCCTCAGCAGTTCATCCATTGACATGCACACACATGCATGTGAGCAGATGTTTTCTAGTACCTTTGGCAGAAGAATTTAATGCCTTGTACACATCACACCTGCCATGTCATGCTTATTGATTGAACGATTCAGCTCACTGAAAGGTACTGGGTGAGATATTAATTTTAAAATGAAAGCCTTCACATCTGCTAATGCCTGCCAGTCTCTGGAGTGAATGTGCCATTCGAGCCAACGGAAGTGGGCAGAAGCAGCCTTCATGGGTAGGGCTGACAAGTTATTTTGAGTCTACTGAATTACCTTTATTGTTGCCCCGTACTTATAAGCAGACCTCTCCTTCCATTAAACTCCAGTGCTCATGGTACTTCTGAAAATAGCTCTAGTGGTTTGGGACCTGTCTTCCTGGATTTTCACATAAATGGAATATTTGTGGTAGTTGAGTGATAAATGGTGAGATAATGGTGTTTTACAGGCAGTGAAATGACAAGGTCAGTTTTAATTAAGCTGAGATCAACCTCAGTCTGTATTGCACACTTCTGATTAGGTTATTTCAAATTAACATAAGTTTTTGGAGACTTCGCTGAAGTCAGTGGTGTTAAACACCAGCTGTGCTGGCAGAGAAGCGTGGGATATGAGAAGGAGATAGCATTCACATTGAAATTAGCACTTGGCACAATATAATTCTCTGATTGCAAACTATGTGGAGTTGCCTGTGCTAATTGGTTGATTTTATTTGAAGCAGATGTTGTTAGCTTTCCCACTAATGATCTGGAGAGAAATTCTTTTGAAAGACATGCCATGTTAGGATCTCTGCAGTATAATAAGCTAATTACAACTTTAAGTACTTGCAGTAATTAGCACAATGTGTATAAAGTGTTCCTGATCTTTTCACCCTGCCGCATTATTGTCAGGGCAGCTTGAAAAACAAAAAGGAATGCTAGCTGGATTGAGTCTCCCTGGTCTAGCCTCTTCATTTCCCAGACTTTTGCACTAAAGAGATAATGAACTCGACTTAAATCCTTCTCTTTCAGGCATGCCAAAAAGGTTTAGGACCAACCCCCACCCTACAACGCCCAAAAAATGGAGAGTGAAATTTGCCAAACTAAATGTTGCCTCAAACACATATGTCTTTAAGGCCTGTGAGGTCTTCAAACCTTAGCAAACCAAGGCACAGTATTTAAGGATATCATTCGCATATTTATTTCACGTTCATTTATTTTATTGTTTATTAGTTCAGTCCAGGGATCAAACCTATATTTGATTTGAGAACACTGTCCCACCACACTTCCAAGTTAGACCTCAAACTTCCCTATATAGAAACCTTTAAGTGCTCGATATTTGTGTAAGCCTAAAATCTAGTCTCTCTATATTTTTCAAAACTAAGTTGTTACAGATACATATTTTGCATATACTAGTTATGAGAGTGCAGACACAATAGGAGTATACATGGGGAGTGTGAGAAAAATAGAAAAAAAAATGAGTTGGGCAAGGAATTGACAGAGGCATATTCTTAATAACATAGCAAGCAAAGTCCAAAAGGTAGTAAGTACTATTATAGGAGTGAAGCTGACATTTGAGGCTGGTGACTAAAATCATAGTACCTTTAAGAGGATGCTAAGCTGATCAGTAGACGATAATTTAAAGTAAAATGTCACCATTTAAATAACTCTTTGTGGCCTTTTAAAAGAGGTTTGAAGTTTGGAGTTTTAAGATCTAATATTTGAGATAGATGTTTAAGAGTAAAAGCGCAGACATTCATAACAGAGCTTTCTATTGGAACAGGTGAACGTATTTAGCCTTTATGTTTTCTCATGGCTCCTTCTTTGGTTTCAAGATACTTCTGGGAGAGGTGCAGACTAAAAAAAAATCTCCTTTTAAAGTACCTTTGAAGAAGTTGGCTGGCTCATGCCCCTTGGCTCTAATTTCTGGAAAGTAGGCGACCTGATCTCATATTCTGAACTTGCTGCAGAACGGAGTAGAAAATTCCCTTATTTGCATCTCTAGTGCTGTTGTCACCTTGGTTCTGGGATTGAAAGCTGGGATTTCTGTGGTTGCTGGATTTATATCTACTTCCAGTGTTATAGAATTTCCCAAGTTCAAAGCCAGGCTCCTGATAACTTCAGTTATATCCTAAAGGGAGGAGGAGTCAAAAATATCACAGGTATGTTAGAAAAGCAAAGATAGAGAGGGCTGATAGAGATTTGCCCACTCAAATTACTAAAAGAAAGGAAGGTTGTAGGTTTAAGGGGATCCAAATACACGAAACATTCCATATAAATATAAATAAACACTTTAGGGTTATGAAAATTTATTGACACAAGTAATGAAAATTAAAGATACTTTGTACTTTTTTCCTAAGTCTACAGAGCCTCAAGTACTCAGTGGAACCCAATAAGAGAAATAATTATGCTCAGGCAAAACATTCAAGAATAGAGTTTAGACCTAATGCTGACATTTTACACCTGGCACAGCATCTGGCATGTCTTAGGCACACGATAAATGGTAAAAGGATGAATGTTTTTTAGTGAAAAGTTAACAACTCATTCTCTGTTACTGCCCTGAAGTTGGGTGTGTTTCCACACCTCTGGAAGTGTTATCATGAATTGAAACTACTAAGTACTATATATCATTATTTGTCTAAACAGTCTCAAGAAACTTATGGGTGCTTTAGTACAAAAGGTTAAAGGCACACAGTGGGCACTTGGGGTTTTGACATCTAGCATCCTTATTGATAGAATTTAAAAGTCTTACTTGGCTACGAAAGGGATCCACCCACCTAGCAATGGAGCATGTGTTAGAGTAACACGAACTTGTTTGACAATAAACCAATACATTTACATTGTTTTGTCACTAAGGATCTTTGTTGTTATCTTGTTTTTGTTTACTTAAAGCCAAAGTTTCTATTACTTACTCCTAATATAATACCATGGTCATAGAAATATAAATTAGACTCCTAACAGTATTGTTTTTTTCTCATTATATATAACCTGCATTTTCTGAAGGTTGAGAAAACTAGAAGTTATCAGTCAAACTATTGCTAGATGATTGAGATATAATGTATATACACACATGAATGTTACATTAGATATTGTTAGGTATAGAAGTATATATAACATATATACATCACATTATATATTATGTTATAAATTATCATATAGGATCTTAATATTTATGTATGTATATATGTATGTATCTATCATCTTTTAGAAGAGATCACTATTGAAAAGACTGTAATCAAATGATTAATTTTATTATATTCTGATAACATTTATTTGGAGAGTTAATGGCTAATCCATGAATTTTTTTCCTATAATTTTTAATGAAAAGAAAATAGTCTGACATACAGAAGGACAAACTGACTTTTTAAACTCTAGGGCTGAGTTTTCCTAAAGAGAAGGTCCCAGCTTTCAGAGAAATCAGCAGGTTGAGAGATGACCTTTCATAATGGATCTGCCCACTGCCAGCATTCTGTGTTCCAACATGCCACTCCACTGTCCTGTCAGGCTCTAATGAAGCATGTAACCCCATGTGACTTATTCCTGAGATGCCAGGAGAAACCATCATTTCTTTTACTTCCAAATGTACAAAGTAGGGACAAGACCCTTATTTGATTGTTGGAAAAAAATTAAAACTAACTCCAGATTTTAACATCAAAGAACTGATATTTGATCTTTAAGAAGATACAGCAATTGCATGTTAAAATCAATTTCATTTAAGACTTTTAAAAAATTCAATCTCATGCCTTCATTTTTGTATGTCATTGATTGCCAGGATAGGGCTAAATGATATCATTTTGAAGAACAGATTTCCCCCTCTTTCCTAATACATTTTTCTTTTTTTGCCATAAAAAGCTTGAAAAACAAACTCCCTGAGGCACCAGAAGCAGAAGCAAGTGGGGTGGTTTGGCTGCAGACCAGAGCAGCACAATGGGTTTCTGCTTCCTTTCTGTTCATCGCTTTCCCCTTCCCTCCAAAGCACACACAAAGCTCTGCATGACTTTCTGGTTTAAGGCTCCAGTTTGGCAATTTTTTCCACTGTGTGTTGGGAAGAAATTGAAATGCAAAATTATATCCCCTGAAACAATCATATTGTTTTGGGGACATAGGAAGAAGGAGAGAAACAGGGATGAGTTTTTTTCTTAAATAAAAGGGGATGGGGCTGCCATGAGCTACAATACCCATCTCTTGCTGCTCCATGTACCTCTCTGCTTTTTTTTATAACTCTTATTTAATTTTGCAAAAAAGTATCTTAACTACTGAGAAAATTGTGCAGAGGAAAGAAAATTTCTTCCTGATGAGGGATTATGCTCAGCAGAGATGCAATAGTATACTGTGTTGCTTGTTTCTATCTGCTATTTTCTCTCCTCTGGGCACACCCCATTTCATATATACATCCAGTAAGTTATTGGGTTGAGAGTTTAGCAGACCCAGAGCAGAGAAGGGGTGATTTCAGCTCTAGTCATAGCCAGTAATGGAGCTGGGAGAGAAGGTTTCAATATTCCTTCAAGGAAGTTGAAAATGACTAATGCAATGACTAACAGTAACATCTAAAACAAAGTATAGCTCTGCACTACAGTAAGAATGAGTGACCTTCTCGGCTTGGAAGAGGAGGCAAGAGGGCGGAGGAATCTTTGGGAGGAAGATTTCAGAACAAATAGACCTATAATGTTGGTATTTAAATGCAATTTACTCATTCGCTTCAGTAGATAAAATCTTAATACATGTGTCATCTGTGGGCAGAGCCTGAAGAATTATAAGCATTAATTTGTTTTAAATAATTTGAAAAAGAACAGTTTTATTAAACATCTAAGTAAAAATTTAAAATAAATCTCTTTATCTCTCAGAAAATAATCTCTGCCTACAGGTCTTTTTTTTTTTTAATAGGCTTTACTTTTTAGAGCAGTTTTAGGTTCACAGAAAAATTGAGCAGAAGGCATGGATATTTCCCATTGACCCCTTGACCCCACATGCACAGGCTCCTCCACTGTCATCCCCCACCAGAGTGATATATTTGTTACAATCGATGAACCTACATTGACACATCATTATCGCCCAATTTACCTTAGGGTTCACTCTTGTTGTGCATTTTATGGGTTTGGATAAATGTATAATGACATGTATCCACCATTTTAGTATCACACAGTATAGTTTCACTGCCCTAAAAATCCTCTGTTCTCTGCCTATCTATCCCTCTTACTACCCAATCCATGGCAGGTCTTTTTTTAATGATTAGCTTTTAAAATGATAAATAATGTTTTTTTCCCCAAGATGGTTGGCTAGAAGCATTTCATGCATTCCTCATCCACTGAGAAGAACCAAAACAGTGTATAGACAATCACACTTTGAA
The DNA here is from genome assembly GCA_008086735.1 of Cheirogaleus medius. Lineage (NCBI taxonomy): Eukaryota > Metazoa > Chordata > Mammalia > Primates > Cheirogaleidae > Cheirogaleus > Cheirogaleus medius. Next base: position 733,472 of record VBSM01003185.1, on the reverse strand, counting down.
TGCATTACACAAGAGAGAACATGGGAGGGAGTTCAACAGAAATGTGACAGGAAACATCAACAACTAGGAAGGAGAAAGAAAAGAGGCAGCCTGCTTGGCCAGGACTGGCAGGGAGCTGGGAGTGACTCCTCAATATGGGGAAAAGGTGAATGAGACTTTCTGCAGTCCATTTTCCCACTGGGAAATGGTATAATTCAGGCCACAGATGAGCAGTTTGACCTTCCCGAGCCCTAAATTTAACTTAGGGAACTGCCAGGAGACTATGAGGAGGAGTAGCTCTAGGGAGGGAACTCACCCTGGGTCCAATGCCCTTTCTGAAACCTAAGTCACTACAGCAAGATGCCATTTTGGATCCTAACTTTTAATAAACTGTGTGCTATCCTGGGACCCAGCAGAGCTGGTACTAGGTGTTAGGGAAACTTGGGCTATTGCTTGCAGAACTGGGGCACGAGTGCGGAGTGGGCTCCCATAGCCAGGACTGAGAAGTGAGCATGGCATGGGCTGTGGCTGCAGGTGCTGGAGAGTGGGACTTGAGTAGGATGAAAGTTGCTATGGAGGTTTGGTCTTGAGATGAGTGAAGGCTTCTACATCCCAGAGCTGAGTTGAGTGCTAGGCTTGGACTGCTAGGTCTGATGGGTCAGCCAGGTCTACTGTGACAGCTGGGACTAGAGGCGAGGATGTGAGAGGGGATGTGCATCCCCCACCTGCTAGCTAAGGCTGTGGTCTCTGGAGCCAGCCCTCCCATCCACTGTGGTAGGACCTCAACACGACAGCTGCTTCCCCTCATCCCAGCATTCTGTCAAGGGTCTAAGGCTTGCCATGCCCCCGCCCATCATAGCCAGTGCATGCACTTGCTATTGGGGGACATAAGCACAAGCCTGTTGGGTCCAGTTATGCCCAGCTTTGCCACTCCCTCCCCCCACCATTAGATAGAGTGGATGGTCTGAGGTCTTGGGGATTGCATAAGCCAATCCACCAATCCACCACCTGTGGCACTGGAGCACTCTCCCAGGGTCCTGAGGTTGGGCCTAAACACCCTACTACTACCACCTCAGCTGGCTCCTAACTGCAAGCACTACCTGCTGGTCTGGAGGCCAGCCTGCACAGCCCATAACAGCCACTGCCAACACAAGCACACAGTGCTTGGGAGCCAGAAGAACATATCACCACTGCTACCATAATCGCCCACATCACACCAGCCATCCAGGGGTTCCATTACCTGCCTGGTCCACTGCTACCAAAACTGCCATTTAAGAAAGCTACCCAGCGGCCCAAGAATTGATCTTTTTGAAACTACCAACACAGGTGTTAGCATACCCTGCCCTGGGGCACAATGATATACATGCTTACCCTGCCAACACTACCACTAAAACATGAAGATGGGCTCATCTGGCATTCCAGTCCCCAGCACAACTTCACCACATTATCCATAAATAACCCTATTGTAACATACCAAGGAAACCACAGATACCACTAATGCCATGTATAGCCAATGAAATCACACAGATAATTTCACTGCTGTGTGCACCCAGAAGTAAAACCAAAAAGGACTACCCAATCAAAACCACAGACACATCTTCAGAAAAAGTCCCTCCCACCAATGAAAGTAGATTCAAAAATAGGAAGAAGCAACTGTTACACCAGGTGCACATATATCAATGTAAAGACACAGGAAACATGACAATGCAAGGAAATATGACACTCCCAAGGGAACACAATAATTCTCCAGCAATAGATCTTAACCAAAAATAAATTCTCAAAATCTAAGATAAAGAATTCAAAATATTGATTTTAAAGAATCTCAATAAAATGCAAGAGAAACCCAAAACCAATACAAAGAACTCAGAAAAACATTTCAGGATATGAATGAGAAATTTACCCAGAACATAGATTTTTTTTTCCCAAAAAAACTCCCAGAAATTATGGAACTGAAGAATTCATTTAAGGAAATACAAAACACAGGTAAAAGCTTCAACAATAGACTAGACCAAGCAGAAGAAAGAATTTTACAACTTGAAGACAGGTCTTTTGAAATAATCCAGTCAGACAAAAAAAAGAAAAAAGAATAAAAAAGAACTAATAAAGCCTTTGAGATTTTTGGGACAACATAAAACAATCAAATATTTGAATTGTCAGTATCCCCAAAGGCAAAGAGAGATCAAAAAGTTTAGAAAACCTATTTAATGAAATAATAGATGAAAACTTGAAAACTCTAGCAAGAGGTTTGGACATACAGATACTGGAGGCTCAGCATCTCCAAACAAATACATCACAAAAAGGTCTTTTCCACAGCACACTATAATCAGACTATCTAAAGTCAAAGTGAATTCTAAAAATTAGCAAGAGAAAAGTGTCTAATAACCTATAAAGGAAATCCCATGAGACTAACAGCAGACTTCTCAGCAGAAACCTTACAGACCAAAAGAGAATGGGATGATATATTCAAACTGCTGAAAGAAAAAAACCCCTGCAACTCAAGGATACTATATCCAGCAAGATTAACATTCATAAATGAAGGAGAAATAAAGTATTCCCCAGATAAGCAACTGCTGAGGGAATTTTTCACCCTAGACTGGCCCTGAAAGAAATTCTCAGGGGAGTCCTACCCTTTCAAGTGAAAGGATGACATTTAGTCTTATGAAAACACATGAAAGTATAAAACTCACTGGTAAAGTAATCACACATAGGAGGAAGAGAAAGGAGTCAAATGGCACCACTATAGAATTCCACCAAATCATAATGGCAAATAGAGAAAGAGAAAGAAACAAAGAATTTATAAACTGACTACAAAATAATTAGCAATATAAAGGAACAAAATCTCACAGGTCAATAATAACCTAGAACATAATCGGATTAAATACTCCACTTAAAAGATATATAATGGCTGAATGGATAAAGAAATATGATCCAACTATATGCTGTGTACCAGAAACTCACCTTATCTATAAAGAAACATACAGAATGGAAGGGATGGAAAAAGATATTCCACACAAATGGAAACCAAAAGTGAGCAGGAGTAGACATACTTATATCAGACAAAACAAACTTTAAGCCAAAAACAGTCAAAAAATAAAAAAGTCATTATATAATAATAAAAGGATTAATTCATCAAGAAGATATAATAATTCTAAATGTATATGCACTACACACTGGGGCACCCAGATTCATGAAACAAATATTACTAGAGCTAAAGAGAGAGATAGAAAGCAACATAATGATGTTGGGAGAGTTCAACACCCCACTTACAGCATTAGACAGATTATCTAGACAGAACATCAACAAAGAAACGTTGCACTTACACTGAAATTTAGACCAAAGGGACATAAGAGACATTTACAAAACATTCTGTCCAACAACTTCAGAATATATTAACAAATTCTTTCTATCAGCCACATGGAATATTCTCTGAGATAGATCACATATTAGGCTACAAAACAAGTCAATAAGTTTTTAAAAATCAAAATCATATCAAGTGTTTTCTAAGACCACAGTGGATTAAAACTAGAAATTAATACCAAGCAGAACTTTGGAAACTATACAAATGCATGCAAATTAAAGAACATGCTCCTGAACGATCACTAGGTCAAAGAAGAAATTAAGATGGAAATCAAAAATATTTTTGAACCAAAGAAAATGGAAATACAACATACCAAAATCTGTGGGATGCAGTAAAAGCAGTACTAAAGGGAAGTTTAAAGCATTACATGCTTACATCACAAAGTAGAAAGATTATAAATTAACAATCTAATGATATACCTCAAGGAACTAGAAAAGCAAGAATAAACCAAACCCAGAATTAGAAGGAGAAAGGAAATAACAAAGATCAGAGTAGAATTAAATGAAATAGAGACTAAAAAACAATACTAAGGATCAATGAAACAAAAAGTTATTTCTTAAAATAGATAAACAAAATTTAAAAACTACAAACTTGACTAGCCAAGAAAAGAAGAAAGAAGACCCAAATAAACAAGATCAGAAATGAAAAAGGGGACTTTACAACTGATACCAGAGAAATACAAAAGACCATCAGAGATTATTATGAACAACTATATGCTGCAAACTGGAAAACCTAGAGGAAATGGAATTCCTGGAAACATACAACCTACCAAGATTGAATTAGGAAGACATAGAAAACCTGAACAAACCAATAACGAGTAGTGAGATTGAATCAGTAATAAAAAAAATCTCCCAATAAAGAGAAGCCCAGGACCAGATGGATTCACAGTCGAATTCTACCAAATGTACAAAGAAGAACTAGTACCAATCTTCTTGAAACTATTCCAAAAATTGAGGAGTAGGCCATTCTCTCTCACTCATTCTATGAGGCTAGTATCATTCTGATACCAAAACCAGGAAAGGACAAAACAAAAAAAGAAAGGAACAGACTGGTATCCCTGATGAACTCAGATGCAAAAATCCTCAACAAAATACTAGTAAACTGAATCCACCAGCATATCAAAAAGATAATACACAATGATTAAATGAGTTTTATTCCAGGGATGCAAGGATGTTTCAGCATACACAAATAAATAAATGGAATACATCACATAAACAGAATCAAGTATACAAACCATATGATCATCTTAATAGATGTAGGAAAAACATTTGATAAAATCCAATATCTTTTCATAATAAAAACCCTCAACAAACTAAGCATTCAAGGAGCATGCCTCAAAAGAATATGGTACATACATGACAAACCCATAGCCAACATCATACTGAATGGGAAAAGTGGAAAGAATTTCCTTTAAGACCTGGAACAAGAGGAGGATGCCCACTTTTACCACTTCTATTAGATATAGTATTGGAAGTCCTGGCCAGAGCAATCAGGCAAGAGAAAGAAATAAAAGGCATCCAAATTGGCAAATAGGAAGTCAATTATCCCTGTTCACTGAATGTATGATTTTATATCTAGAAATACCTAAAAACTTCACCAAAAAAACTGTTAGATTTGATAAATGAATTAAGTAAAGTTGTAGGATACAAAATGAACATAAAACAATCAGCATTTCTATACACCAATAATAATGTAGCTGAGAAAGAAATTAAGAAGGCAATCCCATTTACAATAGCTACAAAAAATAAAATACCTAGGAATGTATTTAACCAAGGAGGTGAAAGATCTCTAAAGGAAAGGATCTTAAAACACTGATAAAAGAAAGTGTAGATGACATAAATAAATTGAAAAACATCCCATGCTCATGGATCAGAAGAATTAATATTATTAAAATGACCATGCCTTCTAAAGCAATCTACAGATTCGATGTAATTCCTATCAAAATACCAATATCATTTTTCACAGAATTAGAAAAGAAATCCTAAAATTCATAGGGAACCTAAAAAGAGTCCGAATAGTCAAAGCAATCCTAAGCAAAAAGAATAAAGCTGGAGGCATCACATTACCTGACTTCAAATTATATTACAAGGCTATAATCACCAAAGCAGCATGGACTGGTATAAAAATAGGCATATACATCAACAAGACAGAATAGGGAACTAGAACAAGAACATACACTGGGGAAAGGACATTCTTTTCAATAAATGGTGCTGGAAAAATTGGATAACCATATGCAGAAGAATGTAACTGGACCCCTACCTCTTACCATATACAACAATCAACTCAAAATGTATTAAAGACTTAAATGTAAAACCTGAAACTATGAAAATACTAGAAGAAAGCCTAGGGAAAACTCTTGTGGACATTGGTCTAGCGAAATAGCTTCTGAATAAGACTTGAAAAGCACAGGCAATAAAAAAATAGACAAATGGGACTTAATTAAACTAAAATCTTCTGCAAAGCGAAAGAAATAACTAAGAGAGTGAACAAACAATCTGCAGAATGGGAGAAAATATTTGCAAACTATTCATCCAATAGGGGACTACTGTCCAGAGTATACAAAGAACTCAAACAACTCTACAGAAAACCACAAATAATCCCATTAAAAAGTAGTGAAAAGATATGAATAGACATTTTTGAAAAGAAGACATATGGATGGCCAACAGGTATGTGAAAATGCTCAAATCTCACTGATCATCAGAGAAATGCAAATCAAATCCACAATGAGAATACCCCAGTCAGAATGGCTATTGTCAAAAAGAGGGGGGAAAAAGCAGATGTTCCTGAGGAAGTGGAGGTAAGGGAACTCTTATACACTATTGGTGGGAATGGAAGTTAGTACAACTTCTATTAACCACTTTGGTACCAGCGTCGACTATAGTCGATAGCCACAGACAAATGAACACACACTGCGACTTTAGCCGACAGCCGTGATATGACTTTTCTAATTTTTCATTTATCAAAATAAAATTGTGAACATTTAAAAATAACGTAATGAAAACATATATGTATATGTTACCTATTCTGATTTACATTACAAGTAAAGCTGCCTGTAAAGTAAAACAAGCTTTCAGTGCTTTAAAGCTTTCCTCATCACACAAGAGCAAAACGGATTCATCGTCAATGCACAGCACAAACTATCGTGCGGACTGTGAGTGCCGGCTGTGGGCAAGGTTTCGCAGCCGGTGAGCACTGAAGTGGTTAAAAAACAGTATGGAGATTTCTCAAAGAACTGAAAATAAAACTACCATTTGATCCAGCAATCTCACTACTGGGTATCAACCCAAAGGAAAAGAAATCAATGTATCAGAAAAATATCTGCACTCATATGTTTATCACAGCACTATTCACAATAGCAAAGATATGGAATCAACTTAAGTGTCCATCAGTGGGTGAATGGATAAAGGTACATGTGGTGTATATACATACTGGAATACTACTCAGCCACAAAAAGAATAAAATCATGGCTTTTGCAGCAACATGGATGAAACTGGAGGTCATTTTCTTAAGTGAAACAGGCCATGTACAGAAAGACAAATATTGCATGTTCTCACTCATAAGTAGGTGCTAAAAAATGTGTTCTTATGACCGTAGAGAGTGGAATGATAGATAATAGAGACTCAGAAGGTGAGGTAGTGAGAGCGGGGAGGATGATGAGAAATTAGTTAGTGAGTATGATGTATGTTATTTGGGTGATGGATACTCTAAAAGCCCTGACTTGACCACTATGCAATCTATGCATGTAAAAAAATTGCACATATACCCCATAAATTTGTACAAATAAAAAACAAAAAAGAAATCTGCAATAGAAAGATACAAATAAAAATGACTAATTTTACATATGAAAAAATGATAAATAATGTGTTCTTTATAAAATGACCCATGGAGCAATGATTGCCTCTGCATCAATTACCTTTCCTCAAATACTGGAGCCAGGAAAACTGTGGTCTTTAAATCTGAATATGTTCCCTCCTTGCTCAACCCCACCCAAGTGCCTGTCCCCATGGTATACTTTGCAATGTGGACATCAAATGAGCTAGGTGAGTTTGAGATAAAAACTGCTTATGGATCCACATTTTTCTGTGATTCTCTCTAGTGTAGGCCTTCAGTGAAATAGGCTTCTTCTTATTTGAATGTTTCCATGTTTTACTTTGTTTTTCTGGAAACTTACTTCAGTGAAATTGTGTCATCTCTAGTATGATAAGACTTAACGTTTTAAGACTATGAAGTTTAGAGTAGGCATTTTAATTGGAGATTCAAGGGTGGGAATCTCTAATGATGGTTGAAAATGTGTGCATATCATATAGATTTTTATGGGAATAGGGTACATAATTTCCCCCAAGATTTGTTAATTAAGAAGCATAGTATTTGATTCTGATAACTCTGAGACAAAGGTAAGTTATCAGTACTATTTTATATCTAACTTCACTAAGGCTTATGAAAGTTTAGCCACAAGTCACAGGCATTTAACCCAGTAATCTTTCCTTATGTGGTCAAAGTTATTACTTTCATTGGCTTAAAAATAAGTTTGCTATAATATATTCAGGTACTTTCCCCCACCCAGTAAGTGGAACTTAATCACCCACCCCACCCAAATTTGGGCTATATTTAATGATTTGCTTCCAGAGAATAGACTAGAGAAAAGGGAAAAAATAGTAACTTTACATTGGAGAAACCTGGCTAATACTACAATAACAAAGTGATGAAAGTTAATATCACCAGTAGTGTCATGGGAATATTATGTATAGCCTAATATGATATGATGTGAAGGGTACTGCACCTCGGTGATATTCTTCCCCCAAACCTCAAACCCCACTCTAATCCTGAGAGAAACATCACACAGATATAGATTGGGGAATTTATACAATATACTTGTCCAGTACTCCTTAAGAGTATCAAAGTCATGAAAAATAAGGAAAGGCTGATAGACTGTTACAGACCAGAAAAGACTGGGGAGATGTGAGAATTAAGTTCAATGCGGTATCCTGGATTGGATCCTGGAACAGAAAGAGGACATTAATAGAAAGACTGGTGAAATAGAAATGAAGTCTATAGTTTAGTTAATACCAATGTACAAATGTCGGCTTCTTAGTTTTGACAAATATATCATGGAGATGTAAGGTGTTAGCACAGGAGTAAATTGGGTGAAGGGATATAAGAGAACTCTCTTTATTATCTGAATTATCTGTTAATAAAATCATTCCAGAATAAAAAGTTAATTTATAAAAGTTGGTTGAATCTAGAGAGATGACCAAAGACTCAACTTACATTTTATTCCTGGGTTAACCAGAACAAATATCACCTTCTCTGGAAAGCCTTCCTTCTGACCTTACATACTAAACCACTAACAGAATTAACGGTACTCTCCTGTGAGTTATGAGAGGCTTTATTTATTGCCTAGTGGTTATGAGTTTGGACTCTTGGTTCCAGACTGCTGGGATTTGAAGCCAGGCTCTACCACTTACCAGCCTGGTGACTTTTAGTACATTACTTGATCTTTCCATTCCCCAGTTCCCTCATCTGTAAAATATTAATCTACCTTTTTGTGAGCAAGTAATTTAAAGTCATACATTCAAAGTCCTTAGAATAGTACCTGGTACATAGTAAGAAGTCAATAAGTGATAGTGGTAATGATGATGATGACATCTCCAAATCATTGTTTATATAACACTTATAAATATCTAATTGCTTACCCCTACTTCTTTTAGATGGTGAGATCTTTGAGGATAAAAACCATATTTTATTTATCTTTGTAATCCCTATGTCTGATAAATAGCAAGTACTCAGTAATTGTTGAGCAAATGTATGCTTGGTTTTCTGGATCCTGACCTGTCTTATCTGAATGAAAATGATAAAACTGCAGATTAAATATTATTGAGGACAAGTGCTTGAATTCTAAGATGGTAGAGATTATAGAAAACAGGGCAATTTAAGATAATGTGGGGTAATCTATTTATATGGAACATTCAACACACCTGTCTTCCCTGCAGAACAAGAGAGAAGATTAGCTAAATTTGAAAAATGCAAACCAAAGTTTGTAAAATGTTCTTAGGCATTCTAGGAGTACAGAGTTCCTGTTTTAGATTCATTTTGGTGTTGTTTTATTATTGAGAGGGAACTTAAATAATTTACAGTGTGGAGGGGAAGGGCATACCTCTAACCCTTGCTAGGTAAAGGCAAAGTTATAAAATCTAACCAAAATGTTAAAAAAAAAATTATCGGGTGTCGGGCAGGTGTGTAGGGGGGAGGGGATGGGTATATATATATATATATATACACACACACACACACATTATAAGTGTGATGTGCATGTCAGGGGGATGGACACGCTTGAAGCTCTGACTCAAGGGGGGAGGGAAGACTAGAGCAATGTATGTAACCTTAACATTTGTACTCCCATATTATGCTGAAATAAAAAAAAGAAACATTTACTAACATAAGCAAGGACTTAGTTTTTAAAGATAATGTGTTGAGAAATGAGTTGTAGTGGTATTGATGGTAATGAGTGGAACTGAATTTGGTTATGAAGTGAATATGACATTGTTACTATAAAATTACTGGAAAGATAGCATCAGAAAAGGGAAGCTGAGGATGAATTTATTTGGGGGTCTTGTTCTCTTTTGACAATGCCAAGTTGCATCCTTTGAGTTGCCCCTTAACCAGTATCCATAGGGAAAACTTTTTAAGCATTATATATTAATCAAATTTTAAGAAATCTTTTGCCAAATTCTTCTTTCAGTAATTAGAAAATGCATTGTGAATAGGGAAGGTGTTCAAAATGACTGAAGGTACCTGGCCAGAGGTCTCTGCCATATGTTTGATAACTTAATCTTCCTCCACCCACCTTTTTTTTTCAGGACAAGCCAAAAGCCGAGCTCACATCCTGGCCATATTTGTAAGTCCAGATTCTACCCACATAATTTAGGCACCTGAATTATAGTGTTCTATCTTACGGTTTTTGAATAAAAGGGATGTGAAAGTAACTCATAAGCACTGTTACTATTCCATCCAAGGCTGTGAATTACCACACGGTCTGGAAAAGAGGTGGGAACATCATTTTAATTTGGGGGACCAAAATACTTGGCAGTAGTTGATATGGCTAATTTTCGAACCCTGCTTTTCAGGTTGAATTTCCCAGGGCTGGAATTGACTAGATTTGGCTCATGGAATTCCAGATGCTCTGGTAATTATAGTGCAAGACTAAATTTTCTGTTCTCATTTGTCCTTTTAAAATACTTTCATTCCTCATCTGGTCTCTTTCACCCAGTGTTTAGGGGTTATAACTTTTATGAGTAAAATTTAGTTTTAAATGGAAGAAAAGTTAGTGCCTGCTACCATGGTACTAGTTAATCATAAGTTCATAAAAAAAGCTAACATACTGGGTCAGAGAGCCAGCATTAAAATTTGATGTGTTTGGTGAAAATAAATTAAAAAGGTCTTGTAGAAAGCTTGCACTTTGGAGCTTTTTCTCTGCCGTCTGTCATTTGAGGCATAAACCTGTGCCCTCATGTGTACCCAATTGCAATGTATCTCTTCTATCGAAAGCTAGATAATTACAAGGTTCCATAGTCCCTTGGCAGATTGAATAAAGGGTTACTTGAATTTCTTTTTGTAGGCTCTAGATGTATATTGTGTTCTGTAAAGATACTGTACACAGTTCTGTAGTAAGGCTGATTATAAGCATTGTATAAATTAATATCTCTTTAGCAAATAGTAATCTGAAATTGTCTCAAGAGAACATAATGTGTGGTTATCTTTAGGATGTTGGATGACTGTGATTTTGTTTATCATCGTCTTCATTAAGAAGTATCATGTACAAATCAAGTTGTATTATAGATACTCATCAGATGCTTCTAGCCTAACATAAGGGGCATATAGTCATCTAAACAACCATTCAATGAGAAGACCAATAATTCATTGTCACTATTTATGAGCAAAATAGAAATATGTTGTAGAGCAGTGATAGATGTAGTGATAAGTAGAGAAAATAGCTTTTTTTTTTTTTTTAGCTGAGGGACATTTTATATCACTGTTATAATTAATCAGGGAATAGATTAGGAAAATATTTGAGTTTCAAAAGGGAAGAGGAAGGCTTTGTAAGCAAGTTTTTTTTTTTGGTATCAGAGATAGGAAGGAAGGGATTGTTTAGCAAGTTTCTGTCTGTGGGCCAGGTAATTTTGCAAGAGTGGTAAGGTTTAACTTGGAGATAAAATAATATTTTTTAAATATGACAAAGAACAATATATTAGCTGCCTTTTGGCATTTTTACATGTAATTCAAGGCCAGTTTTAAAAAGTAAAGAAATGGTAATAATTTATTCATTTACATAATAATATAATTTTAAATAATGTTATGGAGATCACTAAATATACTCAAATGACATGAAAAAGAATAAAGAGGACTTTGCAAAGCACCCCATGGATGTTTGACAAATTCTAATTTGTGATGGTAATAGAAAGAGAACAAATCAAAATAATTTAAGGGCTGGCAAATATAAGGAATGGCAAAGATTAATGTAATTCCCATTGTTTTTTGTTTAAGAAAAGAAGGATGTGGGATGGTAGGGTTACTGGCTTCAAGTCTGGAGATCAGTCAGATGAGCAGAGGTGATCATTAGTGAAGCATATTTTTTTTAGTTTTGCCAAAGAAGGAGCAAGATGAAAATTCTTACTCTGTAGGCTAAACAATTTTAAAAGTTTTAAAAAAATTTGGCACCCAAATACACTTATTTTAAGTGTTCATTTTTGATGAGTTTTGACAAGCGTGTACTCTCACATATCTTCCACTGCAATCAAGCTATAGAACATTTCCATGATCCAAAGATGTTTCCTTGTGCTTTTTCCAAGTCAAATCTCTTCTCCATCCCACCCACAGGCAACTGCTTATCTGCTTTCTGTCACTATAGATTGGATTTGCCTTTTAAAAAGAGTTTCGCATAAATTCAACCACACAGTATTGTACTCTTTTGTGTCTGGGTTCTTTTGCTTAGTGTAAAGTTTTTGAGATTTATCCATGTCATTGCATGTATCAGTAGTTTATTTCTCTTTATTCCTCAGTAGCATCCACTGTATAGAATACTACAATGTATTTACCCGTTCACCTGTTGATGAGCATTTGGGTTCTATAATGGTATGATTAAATCTAAGTCATTTAGTGGGCCTGTTTCACTGGTCTGTGAACTTCACAAGTTTTTTTTCCCAGTGGTAGAGCTTTTTAAAAAATTTCCCTTGGGTGACACAGTAACGCTATAAGCGGCCGAAGTGGGAGAAATGACCTTTCCCCAGATGTGGTAAAGCTCTGGAAAGGTCTTTTTCTCTGGAGAATAGGCCTTTTATTATTGAAAAGGCTCTGGGCATGTTTCACAGTGATTATTCTTCCCTGTTGCCCACCAGAACCATGAGTGAATTTATCTTGAATCTTCACTTTGAAAACTTGGTGGAATTCCTGGAGGTCAAGCCAATGAGATTGTGGGTTCCCCCTAAGACTTGGCCTCCAAGAATTTCTTGCTCTTATACTAATTCCACACTCAGTCTCCAGCACCTTGTCAAAACTACCATAAAGTGTTCCTACTAATTTATGGCTCCAGCATCATCTCCTCCAGGTAAGCAGATCTCGGCCATGTCTCTGTGGATGTGCCTGTCTCTTCTGACCTCAGTTCTCTGACAGGTCTAAGAGAAGTCTTGATTTTCAGTTTGCTCAGATTTTTCTTGTAAGGATAGAAGTGACAACTTCTAAGCACTTTACATGTTGGAGCTGAAACCAGAAGTCTCCCTCACCTTCATTTTTGAAAGATGTTTTCAGTGGATGTACAATTCTAGGTTGGCAGCTTTTTTTTCCTTCAGTGCTTTGAAGATGTAATTCCATTTTCTTTAGGATTGAATGGTTTGTAACAAGAAATCTGCACTGTTCTTATCTTTGTTCCTCTGTATGTAATAAACTTTTTCCATACCCTCCTCTGGCTGCATTTAATACCTTCTCTTTATTGATTCTTTTCAACAATTTGATTATGATATGTCAGTGTGGTTTACTTTTTGTTTATCTTCCTTAAAATTTGTTGATATTCTTAGTCCTGTGGGTGTAGAGTTTGCATAATTTTGGAAATTTTCGAGCATTATTTCTTTGAATAATTTTTGTATTCCTCCCTTGATCTTTTTCTTTCTGGAAATCCAATTAATGTTATCCTGTTAGACCACTTAATATTGTCTGACAAGTCACTGAGTTTCTGTTCATTTTTTTTCAGGCTTCCTTCTGCTTGTGCTTCAGGTTGGATAGTTTTTATTGCTATGTCTTCAAGTTTACTAATCTCTTCTGTAGTACTTACTCTACTGTTAATCCAATTCAGTGAGTTTCTTATTTTACATATTGTGTTTTTCATTTCTATAAATTTCATTTGGCTTTTATTTATATTTTTATTCATTCCTCATTATATTCATGTTTTTCTTTAAAAATTTGAGACCATTGAGCATATTTTCCACAGCTATTTTATTTATTTATTTATTTTTTATTTCAGCATATTCTGGGGGTACAAATATTATGGTTACGTACATTGCC
>VBSM01003185.1:694326-719484 GCA_008086735.1 Cheirogaleus medius | reverse complement strand
GATGTTGAGCATTTTTTCATATGTTTATTGGCCATTATTCTGTCTTCTTTTGAACAGCTATTTTAAATAAATTGTTTGCTAATTCCATTATCTCTGTCATTTCTTGGTCCTTCTATTAATTGATTATTTTTTCCTGGTTATCTGTCAGAATTTCCTGCTTCTTCACATATCTGATAGTTTTTATTGGATGCTAGACAGTGTGAAGTTTACATATTGAGTGTTAGATTTAGTTGTATTCCTTTAAAGATTATTGAGCTTTGTCCTATAGGCAGTTAATTTATTTGTGGATCAGTTCGATCCTTTGAAAGCTTTTTAAAAGATTTTTAAGGACCGATCAAAATGCGGGTTTAGCTTCACTACTAAGAAATGATCCTTCTGATATCTCTACTGAGTGATTTTAATATTCTCTAAAGTCTGTTTACTTTGGCTAGTAGGAGCACTAATGATTCCTAGCCCCATGTGAGTTTTAGGAAATTTGTCTCACAGCTCTCTGATATTTGCTTATAACCAGATGGGATAAATTCAGTGGAGAGGAGCAAGAGTTGAGGAGGATAAGAGAGAGAGAGAAAAAGAAGTGGGGGGTAATAAACAGAGTAGGAACTGGGGTATGAGAGTAAATTGTGTTTGCCTGACTTGGGAACTCATTCATACCACATTTGGCTCTGCAAGCGTTCCAATAAGTATAGATATGATCCTTACTTCCTCACTTCATGTTTTTTCTTAATTGTGAGTGCATGAACCTGGGGGCTACCTGAATCATGAGAGCTGAATCTGTACCTTTTGTCCCCTGAAGCTTACCCTGATATAGCCAGTAAATCAGGATATTAGACATAGAGTTGTTTCACTTTAATGAATCCTAGACAGAAGATTCTTGGATTCTTGATCTCTTCCTCTATTGTAGAGAGACGTGATTGGAATTGCTGATTGGAAAAAGCACTCAACTAGGTAGAGTCCTATAAAAATCAGGGTTCTAGAACTGGTTCTTCTATTCTTTGTTGGAGTGGAAATTCACTTGATCCCTCTAGTTCTCATTGGGTTATATGATTTTCAGCCTCTTTTGTCTCAGATTCTAATATAGAGTAGGTCATATGTCTGGTACCCTCAGTGACACGTAATTGAAAATCAATAGGAAAATATTCTAGGAAGTGTGAATCAGGTAGAAAACTACAATTCCCCTTTTTCTTTAGCTGCCAGTGAGCTCAGATACGAATTGGCTTTTCTGTGCTAT
This sequence comes from Cheirogaleus medius, assembly GCA_008086735.1. NCBI lineage: Eukaryota > Metazoa > Chordata > Mammalia > Primates > Cheirogaleidae > Cheirogaleus > Cheirogaleus medius. The sequence goes on along the minus strand of VBSM01003185.1, from coordinate 718,256 downwards.
AAACTGTAGCATAGTTTCCTATGGGTAGTATACCTGCATCTTGAATTTCTCATTGGGGTTTATCCATTAATTCTAACTTATGTTTTGCCTGGTCTCATTACTGTGTTGTTGTTTTTCTCAATTTTGCTTTTGTCTTACTTTGCTATATGGATACCTGTATGTACTTCAAAATCTTTGTAGAATATGGTGCTTGTGGTGAGAAATTTAAACATCCTTAAATAAGGAAACGAATAAGGAAAATAGATGAAATAATATCAAAATAAACATTCAACATGTATTCAGATATTTATGTAATTTAAATATACAATTTTAACAATTTTCTTTATGTTGTTTTCTTTGAAGACAGAGAATGAAAAGCTTAAACTAGAAGATGAATGGAAGGCTGATATAGACAAGAAAAAATGGCAGCAACAAAAAGTGACCATTTATTTTCTATATTAGAGGGAGAAGACAGATCCCAAAGGAGATAGAAAACTACCTTGTGTTTTACAGGAGATCATATAAGTTGATATTCAGAATGAATGCACCTCATTATCATGACTAGGTTAAATGATTTTCACTAATGTTTTACTTCAGAAGGAAAAAGTACATTTTTGGAATTGAAATGGCCAAAAAGCTTTAATTACTTTCACTGTGGTATGAGTTCACGTCTCACCAAAAACATGAAAAATATGTTCTCTTGATCTGCTTGGCAGATACATGTCTAACACAATTGATAGGTTATCATAGCAGAAATACCTTTAATGATCCATTGACTTTTAGGGCTCTACAAAAAATACATTCTGATGTCATAGGTCCTGGAGGAAGAATTTCTCATAGCAGTCTACCTGATGTTTGAGGTACATCATCTGTTCACCTGATGTGATATACATGTTGGTGTACATGGGTTTTCTGCCCTTCAGCATGGCTCAGGTACTTACTCATATCCCTTCTCTCTACTAGAATTTGATAGACTTTTATCAGGCTGAGACTAAGTTACCTTCCTGTATGTTACCTTCTGCTCTCGCCAACTTCCACATCTCTGTGCCTTAATGTGCTTGATTAGAGACCTTCATCACTGGGGACAGATTTTCATCATCTACATGCCTAGAGACTCCATCAGGAGCTGGGTCTTCAGGTCACCTCCCAAAGTGACATCTCTATTCTAAGGGCTTTCCTGAAATGAGTCTTTCTGTTCTGACAAAGTCCTCTTTCTATTCTTGGTTCAAAAACATTGGTTCTAACCATTTACACAACCAGAATGACTTATACCTTATTCCAGCTATAACATCCTCTGAGATTTACTTAAGATAAGGAGGGATATTTTCAGGATGGGAACTCCATCCTGCCCAAATCTTTATCAATATTAAACTCTTAATTTAGCTCTTAAACTCTGCTTGCATGATTATAATCTGAGTGCCTCATCTCTTGGCCCTTGATTGAGACGAAACCAAGTAACAGTGAATTAGAATTTTCTTTGGATTTAACTTAATGAGTGTTTGGATTCTGAAATCTGTTTTAGATTGATTTTTCTGTGTCTCAAACTTGAGTCCTTCAGTGATTTTTCCACTTTGCATTTATTAATCCTAATGCCTGCCAGGAATAGTGAAATAATATTTCTTTTGTTATGGGAAAAGAAATGATAAAACAAGTAGTATTTGTATTATCTGTTCTGCTCATGCAATGGGATCTTTTGTGTAATCACATTCTGGTTTATAGAGAGTTATGTAGCATACAGGTAATCATTTTATTTGAAAAAATCAGAATATATATATCAGAGCATAATATAAATATTTCAGAATAAAGCCAAGTCAATTAAATTTTTCTCTTATAATTTAAAAGTTACTTTAGGATTTTTTTTCATTACCAAGGAAATTTTAAACATCATTTATCATTGTATTATTGTGATGGTTTTATGTTCTGGTTAAGAGCTTTGTAGGAATATTCCAACCTTTATAAAAAATGAAATGGGTTCTGACATTGGTTTGGTTGCATTACCTTTCTGGGTAGATATATGAGAAATAAGGAGAAAAGAATGTATCCAGTTGTCATTTGGAGAAGAAATAATTTCCTTTTCCTTTCTCTGTGGGCAAGGAACATGAGATAAAAATAATCGGAATAATGTCTTTAGGTATTGAGAATTTATTAGAATCAGAGCACTTACTAATTCAGAGCAAATGAGATCTATAGATTGTTAATTGCAGCTTGATGTCTTTTATAAGAATGCCTCATGTAGTGAGCACATTGTCCCTACACTAAATGAGTAGTGATTATCAGGGAGATTACTGTGATTTATAAGCTCATTTTCTTCATTTTACTTTACGTGTGCCAGACACTGACTCATACAATAAAAAAACAAAACAAGCTTGATTTTTCAAAATTGAATGCTTTATTGATTATTGTTGTTCACAACAGAAGGTTATAATATATGAGAGTTTTGAGTATATGATATATAAATTTTTATAAAAACACATGGCAGGGAGAAACAACTTTATTGCAAACTTTAGATCATAAACTGATTTGGATATACTACATACTACATTCTTGCCAGAATCTAAAGAGTGCCACCCAAATGGAAGAAAAATAATACTAATTGTTATTGTGGAAGGAGAAATTATTTTCTTGGGAAAAGATTTCACTTTGTCCTGAAATGTGCCTTTTTCAGATAAGTGTGATTCTGTAGTAACATGCAGGTCTCTTCACTCTTTATGGAGAAAAAGAGCCAGTATGATGAATAACCAGAGAGTGATCTGCAAGCAATATGCTACTGATTATTTTTCAATAAATGGTTTTTGATAACTTCAGATATCAAAGGAATTTTAGATTCTTAAGTTATTTATATATGCATAGTTAAGTGGAAAATTTGACACAATTATTCTGATTGTTGAGATGCAGTAAAACATGGTAATAAGAACTTGGGCTCTGCAGATAGACTGCCTGGGTTCTGATCACAGCCCTGAAAATGTGATCTTGGGCAATTTACTTAACTTCTCTGTGCTTTATTTCTTCAACTATGAAATAGGGATGCTGATATTCCTGGGCTCATAGGATTAAATGAGTTAATACACATAAATAGAATAGTGCCAAATATATAATAAGCACTGAATAAATGCTAGCTATTACTATCATTCAGACAAAAGAAATATAGGTACAGATTTAGGGGCTGATTTTCATCAATAAACTAAAATAAATGACTCTTAGAATTTCAACATTTAACAAAAATTTTGAAGCAGTCTATTAATTTTTATGTAATTATCTAGTGAGGGGAAATGTGGCACAGTGAGAAGGGAAGGGAAGCCACCATATTTGAAGAAACATTACAGACTTGGAAGTTTACATTTTGGCCCCGTTTCTTGCTGTTGTGTGAACTTGGGAACATTATTTAACCTTATAGAGTCTCAATTTTCACCTTAATTAAATGGGAGCAATACCATCTTGCAGTGTTGTGAGGATTTGTAATAATAAATATAAAGTTCTTAGCATAATCCTGGTACCTAATAGGAATGCAACAGTAATTTAGCAGTTCTCTTCTGCCAGCTTGATAGCTGGAATCCCATCTCTTCTAAATCTCTCTCTCTCTGGGTCAAGGCGAAAGAAGAGATCTTGGGGAAAGTCAATCCACTGTTTGTTTTTTTTTAACCTTACATTATTTTTATTTTTATTTCCATGTTTTAAGATTTTATCAAAATCCATTTTTTTGTCCACCATTTAGCCTGAGTTTTTTAAATTTTTTTTTATTTCAGCATATTATGGTGGTACAAATGATAAGGTTACGTATATTGCCCGTGCCCCCCTCCCCCCTCGAGTCAGAGCTTCAAGTGTGACCATCCCCTAAACGTTGCACATCTCACACATTGTGTTTGTATATACCTATCCCCTCCTCCCGTCTCCCACCCGCCCGACACCCGATAAATGTTATTCCTGTATGTCCGCTTAGGTGTTGATCCGTTAATACCAATTTGCTGGTGAGTCCATGTAATCCACTGTTTTTTGAATGGACTATATTTTTAGAGCAGTTTTAGGTTCACATCAAAGTTGAGTGGAAGGTACAGAGATTTCCCATGTACCTTCTGCTCCTATTTATTCATTCATAACCTCCCTCACTACCAATATTTCCCACCAGAGTGGCACATTTGTTACAACTGATGAACCTACATTGACATATCATTATCACTCAAGGTCCATAGTTTACATTAAGGTTCACTCTTGGTGTTGTGCATTCCATAGGCTTGGACAAATGTATGATGATTATTGTATAATGTATTCACCATTATATAATGATATCCAGAGTAGTTTCATTGTCCTAAAAACCCTTTGTGTTCTGCCTATTTTAGTTTTTCTTTTTCTTGTTTTGAGATATAAATACTTGTGATATATGAGTGTCAGAAGGCATCCCATGGGTAGACTTGATGAGTTATCTCAGCAGGATTTTAGAGACAGTTCTCAGTAGAATCACACAATGTGTTGGGATAGGCACTGGGGTACAAATACAGGTTCACATGATGTGGAGCTGTTGAGCCAGGATGGAACGTGGTGTCTTGAGAGTACACCAGGAGAGAAGAAAATATCAATCATGTGTCTCACTGGGAGCAAGGGTTCCATGGAGGTCAATATTGGGCAAAGTCAGAGATTTGAGTAGGCAAGAGATGTTGCCGATTTTTATCAGCATGAGCAGGGGCTCAGGATGACATATAGATTTGGAAGAGCAAGGCAGATCCCCAATTTTTGAGGCTCCAATACACTGTTCAGATTATAAAAGAAAAATCAATAAGAAGATGTGAGTGGTGGCAATTAACATTTAAATTTTTTATTTTTATAGATTTAGGGGTACAAGTGCAGTTTTGTTACATGGATGTATTATGTAGTGGTGAAGTCTGGGATTTTTGTATAACCATCACCTGAATAGCATACTTTGTACCCAGTAGGTAATTTCTTATCCCTCACCCCCTCCCACCCTCCTAGCTTTCTGAGTTATTTAGTATCTACTATATGCCATGTGCTGTGCTATGTTTTCTATATGGTAGGTATTATTATTCTGCATTTTAATGATAATACAATTGAAATTTGGAGAAGCTACAAAAGTTGTCCAAAGTAGTAGAGCTAGCAAGTGGTAGAGCTGAGATCAAAACCAATCTGTCTTGCTGTTTAGGGATCTAGTTTCTAGATCAAGGACCTGGTAGAAACTTGATCTCATGAAAATAGAAGAAATCCATGTATTCTCCTTAGGCACACTGTTAGACAAAGGCAGAGGTGTGGGAGACTTGATCCTGAGTCTATAGGTGCTATAGCACCTTAAATTTCTGCAGACTAAGGTCAGGATTTATCTCAAAGCCTGGGGCTGGATGAACTTATGGAGAGGGTAAGTGATCTCAGCGACAGAGGAGGAGGGCTGCAGGAAAGCAGCCTCACAATTCATTACCATGGGCTCCCCCCCACTGCAGTACTTTAAATGGTCCCCTGGAGTCTGCAAAGTGCAAAGCATTAATGTACAGCTCTAAGTGCTTTTGCTGTCTAATTTGTTATCATGGAGTGACCAAGTAATACACATATTTATGGTGAGCAACAGGGATTCTTAAGTTAGGGGTATAAAGGTATATCGGCAGTGTTTTACGTGGAAACTCTTTCTATTCTTTGAATTTCATTAAAATAAATCATGGCCAGAACCTCCTGTTTCTAAGGGAAGTAGGAAAACAAAGGTGAATATTGTCACCAAATTGGAAATGGGGTGAAAACAGAGATGTCACTATCACTAGGTTGTGCTAAAAACTTTCATATTTAACTGATTGTTTTTTAGGACCACAGAACAGAAACTAATATATCTTTGAATAGATACTTAAGTTACTATATGAAGGTTGGATTTTTGAGGATGGTAAAGTCAGAATTTGATTTCATCAAACTGATTATTCTTTCAGGCTGCCTCAAAGGCAAAGTGTTTTACATCACAGTTGATTATTTGATTTTTACCATTTTTAATATGTGCATCAGAGGATTTGTTTAATATCAAGGAAAATGGGAAATGGTTTGGAAACAATTGTATATTCTTTCTTTTATCATGCAGTAAGCTACATGTTTAGTTTTAAAAATTCCTCTTATCCACTCTGAGAAGGCTTGCTTGGACTCAGAAATATTCTTAGATCAGGCCAGTGTCTCACTGGATTCTTAAAATTTGTGGATAGGGATGTAGTTAAATTGAAAATTTAAATATTCCAAGGACATATTTTTTTTTCTAGGTTGTTAAACTGACATATATTGGAAGGGAAGAAGATTTGCTCATTTGTCATTCCTTTCAAACTTTTGGTTCCAAAATATTCTCACAAAGTTTGGTAATATTTAAGTGTCTCGTTGGATTGGATCAGCAGTACAAACCCAGCTCCATATAAAACCTTAGACTATATTATTAAGTGCTTAGGATCACACCATCTTAAATCAAACAAAAACAAACATACACTTTTTTAATTTTAAAAATGTTCTTCTTTTTCTCAGGCTATGTCCACATGTATACATGATCTTTACTTTTTAATTGGTTAGTTTTAATTACATCATTACACAATACATTTGCCTTGTAAAAATTCCAATACAGCAATGTAAAAAATGAAAGTTACCTTTCATCTACCCCTGTCTTGAAATCTCAATATCCTTATTAACCATTATTATTAATGAATCTTGGTATGCATCGATTTAATTTTTCAATGTAATTTAATATACACATATACATAAAAGTACAAATATATTTATTTCAGCATATTATAGGGGTATAAATGTTAAGGTTATGTATATTGCCCTTGCCCCCTCCCCCCTCGAGTCAGAGCTTCAAGCTTGGGCAACACATTTTCTTCACTTAACAATATGTTTTTAACATATATTTCAACTGAAATCTACCTCATTTTAAAAACTGCATGGTATTTCAAAATATAGAAGGAGCATAATATAGTTAGCCATTCCTTTATTGATGGACATTTATATTGTTTCTCATTTTCTACTCTTATGATTAATGTCAAAATGAACATCCTTGAACATGTGTATGTGTCTATATGCAAACTCTTTTCTAGAATAGATATGTAGAGGTGAAGTTGCTGGGATGAAGGATATCTTCGGTTTAGTGGTGTTTAGATAGAAATTGCCAATTTGTCTTTAAAAGCTTTGGAGTTTATGCTTCCAACAGCATTGTAAGGGAGTACTATTTCCTCACACCATTGTCAACACAATATCATAAATCTTTTACTATTTTGCTAATTTGATAGATAAAAAAGGTAAAATTATTTCCATTTTAATTACTGGATCATAATATATTGTTACTTTAATCACAGCTAGGTGATTTGGTATTTACCTCCAACTCTCTATAGAACATGCTTATATAGCTACTTCTCTATAGCTCAGTTTCAGGCATTATGAACTGACTTCTCATCACATTAGATGACAATTAGCTTTGTGTCCAACTACCTCCTATCCTTACTTTCCATTCCCCCACTGTCTGCTCATGTACTCCAGGCTTCCAATTTATTGTAGTTTTGCTTATCTCAATATTCAGGGTTCATATTATTATGAATAAGTCAGTGGTTTTCATATTGGCTGCCCATTTAAATCACCTGGAGAGCATAAAAAATACTAATGCCTATTTCTGATTTAATGAACCAGGTGTGGCTTAGGAATCTTGGTTTTTAAAAGCTTCTTAGGTGTTTCTAATGTTTGGCCAAGGCTGGGAACCAAGGAAATGTTATTCATAGTTGATTACTCTGTTTGCTCTCCTTTCTAAAAAACCTTTTAATTTTCTTTGGAGCTAATAATTATCTTGTCTTTACATTTTCTTAATTTTCTATGTCCTTAACCCTAATTCAACCTCAAACTCCTCTAAGCATATTCATGTCATCAAGTACTCAATCAGTTTCATCTTCTTGAAGAAATCATTCATTGAGCCTTCCAACCAGTTTCTGCCTTGCTTAGTTACTCTCTGGGCTGCCCCAAGTAGTCATCTTAGAGTCTCACTCCACCATCCTCCTGGGAGTTCCTTTCTCTTTGTTTCTCTTGGAGCCTGGTTTCCTGGATCCTATGTCTTCCTCTTTCTTGGTTTACTACCCCATTATGTTAGAGCACCTCTCTCAATAACTGTTACAGAGAGAAGAGTTTATAGAAGGTGTATTTTTAGAAATTATCTTTACACTTACAGCTTAACTGGCTATAGAAATGTTGGTTAGAGATAATTTTTCTCCAGAATTTTAAAGACAATGCCTCAGCCCTTTGTCTTCTATAATAATTTTCAGTGATGCTACTGAGAAGTCTGATGTCATTCTGATTTTTTATGAGACCTATTTTTTTCTCTCTGAAAGCTTTGAGGATTGTCTCTCTATTCTCTATATCGAGTATTCTGAGATTTCGTGATTTTGTGACTTGGGGAGAGTCTATTTTTACCTATTAATGGATCCTTTCTATCTGGAACTCTTTGTTCTTCTGTTGTGAGAAATATTTTTTAATAATGTTTTTGATGATTTCTTCTCCATTTTCTCTTTTCTTTCTGAACTCCTTGTATTAGGATGTTAGACCTCTTGGAAAAAAAGTCCTATACATTTTTTTTTCTTTTTGCTCTTCTTTTCTATCTCTTTGTTGTGATTCCTGGGAGATACAATTGACAATATTTTAAACACTCCCATTAAGATTTTAAAAAATATCTATCATTTGTTCTTTAGTTAAAAGAACTCTTTTTATTCTCTGAATATTCTTTTGTTTCATAGCACCTTTCTCTTCTTTCATGGAAGCAACATCTTCTCATTTTCCTGTGAGGAAGATAATGATAGTTTTTCTTAAAGTTTTCTTTCCCTTATATAATCTACTTCTTCCAACTTGCTTTTTTAAAAAAAAATCTATCTCTGTATGTGGGTGGGGTTGGATTTTTTACTATTCACTTGTGCTTAACAGTTGCGCACTAAAAAGCTCATTGATGACTTATTTGCAGAGACTTGTTGATTGTAGTTTCTGGCCAGACCCTTGTGTAAAGAAACTCTATAATGTCTGTGTTTTTAGCACATTTTTTTTTTAGGCTTGCCAAAGGTCCTAGAAAAGTACTCTTCCAGTTTCCTGCCCAGAGGGTATAAGCCTGGCTGCCATATTTTGAGAGCTAAACGGAGGAAGACAATTGGAAGCCTTAACATTCAGCATGTAAACTTTCACTTAATGCCACCCTTTCAGGATTGTACCTGCTCTCAATTGTACCTGAAATCTCACAGTCCACAGAACCTGTATTTTCTCCTCTCCAGAGAACACACTCCAGTCCTCTTCCAGGGTAGGAGAGAGAGAGTTTATTTGGCTTTATGGAGTTAGGGGGAGATCTTTTTTCATTCACTGGATCTGACTATATCTTCTTGTTTTAGTGATGTCATCACTTTATTTCAGAGGTAGCTGGAAAAACAAATTCTTAAGCATTTTGAGAAATCTGTGGAATAAATCAAATTCCTCCCATGCTTTTCTGTTTGCTGGCATAGGATTCAGCTTTCTCAATTCTGGCACATCAGCAACCATTTGTTCATTTGCTTTTTAGCTTCCAAATTGTGTTTCTGTTTGCTCATCTCCTATTCTCTGTGTCCTTGGAAATCTATGACTATTTTTAAAAAGTACTTTCTTTACTGTCATTTTAATGTTTTCTGGAAGAAATAAGTAGGAAATATATGTGCTATGTCTTCTATAAATGGTTTAATTCTATTATTCTCAGAGAATTTACTTTATATGATTTCATTCCTTTTAAATTTGTTAAGATATGTTTTATGGTCCAGAAGTTGATCTATCTCGCTGAATGTTCTGTATGTATTTGAAAAGAATGTGTATGCTGCTGTTGTTTGGTGGAGTGTTCTATAAATGCCAGTCAGATCAAGTTGATTGACAGTGTTGTTCAGGTCATCTATATCCTTCTGATTTTCTATAAATGGAAGTTTAACTTTTATTGTTATAATAATTATATCTACTTTTTGAGTTTCTTTTAGCATCTTGGGTGATGTTATTTTCAAAGCTTTTGGTTTTTTAATAAATAATTTTAAGGCAATGACTTTTCTTCTGGGTATCACTTGGCCTGCGGTGCAATGTTTGACATCCAGTACTCTGATTATCAGTCATTTATGGAGAATTATTAAATATAGTTTTCAAATGCTCCTTAGCACAAGAAGAGTATTCTTAAAATTTAACTTTTAGTAAAGTAGCATACACTAAAATTGACTTTCTTATTGTAAAGAATCCATACATGTGCTAAAATTCATAGAAAGATATTTTTAAATATTTAGAAATTTTAAATTTGTATTGCTTTCACTGTTGTCAGAGAATTTGGTCCCCAATTTTTTAAAAAAAAAATTTTTAGAAATTTCCATATGGCTGAACACACAGTCATTGGTAAATACTTTTATGGATATTTAAATAGATGGTATGTTTTCTGCTTGTTGGGTATCAACAATAATCTAATATATCTAGTATATGCAGCTTCCACTGTTAGTCAACTCCTTTCTCTTATGACTTGTCTGTTGAATTTCCGGGACAAGGGGTTAGAGTGTTCCACTGAGATTAATGACTCATAATTTACCCTTTTGTTTTTATTTGTTTGCTTTTAAAGCAGTTCTTACTTAAATATTTTGAAGCTATGTTGTTAGATGCATAAAAGTTTGTGAAAAGTATATCTTATTGGAATGTACTATTCACCAACAGAAGAATCAATATAAAATATTTTTGTCTACTTCTATGTTTCACCTTGAATTCTATTCTACTTTTTATTTAACTAATATTGGATGGGGTATTGTTTTCCATACTTTTATTTTAAGGCATTATTTTTCATTTTAATATTGTCTTTTATAAACAACATATATCTGGAATTTATTTTATTTTTGTTTGCCATACCTGAAAGTCTCCATTTTTCAATGTGGTTATTGAATCACTTTTACATTTATTATTATTACTGACATCTTAGGTACATTCTTGCTATCTGATCTTATGTTTTCTCCTAACCATGATTTCTTTTCTTTTTCTTTACCACCCTTTTGTTGTCCTTACTGATTTTTCTGTTTCAATTTTTATCTCTAGTAGTTTTATAATTGCATATGCTATTTGTGCTCTGTTATTAGCTACCTTTAAAATTTACCACACATTTGAACATATTTTTCTACCACTTCTAGGGTTAATATCACTATTCTCTTATTACAATATTTTCATAGCTATAATAAAGTCAGAGAAATAGTTTCATGATAGAATATTTAATAATATGGCATATTCATATTTATTATTGTTAAGTAGCTTTCATAATTATTATTTTAATAGCTGTTTAATATTCTATTGAATTGTTATAGTATAAAATTATACCTCTATCTCTATCTATTGATTTCTGTTCACCTATTGTGGGTATTTTTGATTATTTAAATGATTGATTATGATATCCAATGCTATAATTAATATTTTATGCCTATGGATTTTTCCATTACAGTATATAATTTTAGGACTAATTCTCTGAATTCAGTTAATGGGATAATACAACCTTCTTCTTATGAATCTCAAAAGTTTTGTCTACATTGGATAACTTTCTTTTTGGTGCATAGTATAAAGGGATTGTAGAGACAATGTTGGGAGTTGGATAAGTGATAAAGGAGAGTAGGATATGTGAATGACAGGTATAAAGCAGAGAGGGCCTCAGAGTGAGATCTGAGGAGATAAACAGTAGAAAGTTCAGTTAGAATGTGTTCAGAAACATCAGGGGAATTAAGTAGAAACAGAAGTGAATGGAAAAGGTTAAAAGGTAAGTGATGTCTTTTCTCCATTTATTTGTGGAGAACAGGTAATAACACTCACAGGGGAGTAAAAACTGCTGAATTCAGAAAAGAACTGCAGTGACTGTCATCCCAGGTAGTAACTGAATGTCTGGAGCCTGTATAAATTCAAAGATGGGTTGAATTCCTCACTATGTAAGTTACAAGAGGATATTTTAACTGGCCATATGCATAAAGTTATGGCCTGAAATAAGTTAACAATAGTTTAGAAGGATACTGAATAGTGCCTGCATGTTTGCTTACTTTAAATGCTTATTATATATCCATTACTTCAAATCATATAATTTTTTAAAAGTGCAGTTATTTAAAGATATATACATACACACATATTTTTCTTCATTTTAGATAAACTACAACTTTCAAGAATGAACCTATTATGGGTTGAATTGTGTCCCCCAAAAAGTTAAGATGAGGTCATATTAGAGTATGGTGGGTCCTTAATCAAATATGACTGGTATCCTTATAAGAGGATGAGAAGAGACACAGGCACAGATACAAGAGTAGAGAATGCTATGTGACAATGGAGGCAGAGATTGAAGTGCTGCAGCTGTAAGTCAAGGATCACCAAAGATTGCCAGCCACCACCAGAAGGATTCTATCCAGAGTCTCAGAGGGAGCATGGCCCTGCTGACACCTTGATTTTGAATTTATAACTCCAGAACTGTGAAATAATAAATTTCTGTTGCTTTAAGCCTCTCAGTTTGCGGTACCTTGTTATAGCAGCCCTAGGAAACTAATATAGAACCTATTAATTTTACCAGAGAGCTATTATTGAAGCATCATAGCCAAATGGGCCAGCTTATCCTGAGTGAAGCAGGAAATAAGGCATGGAAATGCTAATGTGACTACTAAGTCAAAATTGGGAAAAGTCCTGAAGGGCTTTCAAGCAGGAGAAAACCTGCTACCTCTGCATTAGTAAGTTATTATCTGCCCAATGCTTTACTCAGCTTAAAAATAAGGATAGTAAAGAAAATTGGATCAAATAGAATTAAATGTCCATTATGTGCAGTGTATTCTAGGAATCCTGGAGGATAAAGATATAGCACTGATTATATATCAAACCATATGAAATTGCTATTTTGCTATTTTTGGGGTAGAAGTTTTCTTAAATTTTGGCAATTTCATATGGTTCAACCTAATAGGTTGCACTGGAATTTAGAAGGTAATATTGTACAGATTTCTAACAATAAGAGAGAGTGTATAATAAACTTAAAATGAGAATTATTGTATCTTAAAGGATGGGAGAGATTCAGGAAGACCCTGGAAAGGGATGGATATTTGGGTGGGAGTAGGGGGACAATGAAAGGAACAATTCCACTGGAGTTATAAGGCCACCTGTAGGGAACTTCAGGAGGGAAAATTCTAGAAAAGTTTGTTGGGGCTAGATTACGAAAAATTGTCAAAGCTTGATTAAGGAGTTTCAGTTTATTCGTATGAAATTGAGGAGTGAATTGTTAAAGGTTGTCTGGATGAGAAGAATTTAAGTGATGAAAGTGATGGTTTAGGAAAATTCATTTGGCATGTATTTATTTAGCAAATATTTATTGAGGCTAATTTTGTGTGTAGGCAGATTGAAGAGTTATAGGACTGAAGGCCTGGAAACCAATGAAGAGGTTATTGCTGCAGTGTAACTATAATGTTATATGTGTTTGAACTGGAGTGAGAAGGGTGGAAAATGAAGGTGATTTGGGCAAAGACCTCAGAGACCTTTGTGATATGGTTAATTGCACAGAAAGGAAGTGAAGTCAAAGATGACTCCAAAGTTTTGTATTTGAGTGAATTTAAGATTGGCATTAATAACAAAAATGGAGAAGGCAAGAGAAGAAGCTGGTTCAGGGATTGAGGCGATAATGTTTTTATTATGCTAAGTTTGAAGTGATGATAAGACATCTTAGTAGAACTATCCAACATAGGGCAAAGAATAAGGTTAATTCAGAGTCCATGAGATGGAAATGATATGGTTGCAAGTGTACCAGATCTACAAGGGAGAAATCATATCAGAGAAAAATAGGTTAGATCTTACAGGATGAACATGATTAAATTTAAATTATGTATACTGTTCCCTATTTCACATTTTTTAATCATAACCCCTCTCTGATATTGTCTTTCCAGGCTGAAAGATCATATTGGTTTCTATTTTAGATCAGACAGTATCTCTACTTCCCACCATTCTTGAAGTCACATTACACATTTTCTGTTATGACCACATGATTTCGTAAAAGGGAAGACTGATAGTTTTGGTTTGGTTTTCAGCACTCTTATTTTCGAAGCTTAAGGCCCTTGAAGGAGTGAGTATTTAACTTTGTATCTCGAGCATTCAGCACAGCACTGACTGCAGAGTAGGTGGTTAATACATGTTTCTCACACAAATGAATTTAGGAGAAACTGTAAAAAAGATGTAAAATGAATTAAAATGCTTAATAGAACAACACAATAGTTCCTTCAAACATCTGAAATTCTGGCTTTTCATTTTGTTGAACCATGGCTTTTATTAATAGCAAGTGAAAACCAGAGGGTTAAAAGTACAAGGCAGGTTTAAAAAAATGCATCTCTATTTTTAGAAACTAGCCATTGTACAATATCAGTCTTCCTATCTGTTAAACCATAATTGTTAAAATCAATTGTCAATTTCTCTTCAATCTCCAAAATCCAGGATGTTAGGCCTGCTGCAAAGTTTTCTTCAGCCTACATCTTTTTTCTTTTTTTCAACAGAGTTAAAGAGACCTTTTTGTTCCCCCTGGCTCTTAAAGCATGAGAGAGACAAGGACAAATTGGGTTCTCTCACAAGCTTGCAGACCGCCCTGCTCCAGGCAGCAGCAAGAAACATCAGGTAGCCTGATTGAATTCACTTCTTCCATGCACCAGCTGGCATCGCATTCCAGATCTTGAAATTCCCAGTGTTCATTTATCTTCGCAATTTCTTACTTGACAATGAAGAGGACTACCAAGCTGATTCTGCATTTAACATACCATAATGCCAATCTTGATGCATTGTTTTATGAATTATAGTGAAAAAAGCTTATACAGTATTTGACAAAAAGATAATTCCCCACTTGTTTGTGAAGATAGTTAATCACAGGAGTTAGGAGTAGGGCAAGCTATTTCCTTTTATAATTTAAATATGATTTTGTGATCAAGTTATAGAATTAGAATCAGCTACAATTCAGGACTGAGGTATCAGCTATTGATTAAAAATTAATGGGAGAAAGTTGAATTTATTTCTCTTTTTTTCTCACATCTAAGAAATAGTGATAAAATGGCATTATTTTAATAATCTTGCCTTGGGAATTTTCTTTTTTGTAAATCCATATTTTGGATTTAAATTTATTTTTGGCATTTGTAATGAAATTTCTGGTTATAATTATAGCACTGTCATTTTTTCTTCTCTGAGTGAAATATATAACATTACATGGCTGATGGATCTGAATTATGTTGGTGGATCTTCATCTTAATTATGTCTCATTTTGACTTAATGTCATTTGCCATTTTCTGTGTTTCTGTATGCTGACAACCCTTAGCTGGGAATGAGATTAGCATTTGGGCTATAGAGTCACATCAATAACTAGCTGAGTGAAATTGAGCAAGGATTTAGGAGAGCTTTGGCTGAGGTGACTTATAAGGTCTCTTACTGCTCTAAAATCTTATACTCTGTGGTGGTAAGTGTCTATATGGGCCCCTTATGGGGAATAAACAGAGATAAAAGAAGGGAATAAAAGAGAAGTGAAGTGAAGCAAAGTGAAGCAAAAGAACAGTGTGGAGAGAGAGGTAGATCTCTCATTTTGGGACACCCTTGCCATCTCTCCCATTTTTATTCAGGTTATGATGAACTGAAGTTGGGTAAGTTCTAGAGACTTCAAAACTGTCATGATTTTTATATTTCTAACACATTGTCTTCTATTCTGTTTGTTTAATAAGCAATTGTATCCATATCTGTGAGGGCCGAGCTTGAAGAATCTGCAGGAACAATCATTCAGAAATTTATCTTGAATTATCTGTTGAAATTAAGTTTTCACATTCAAATTTCTGTTTGCCATTCATTCTGGAGTAGAACAATTGCTGTTAGAATGAATAAGGAAGAACATCTTTTCTCTCTCCCTTCTTTAAATCACTGTATTTAATGTATGCTATCCTGAGGTGCCAAGCCCACCACAAATATTTAGGATGCACTAGACAATAAGTGTTTGATTCATTAGTATGGATCCCAAAGTGCTTACCAGTTTTGGCAGCTAATGGAGAAAATATTCCTTGGGTGGTAGCAGAGACTGGTAAGGTTTCCCAGCACAACAATAGTCAAGATAAGGGTCAGCAATCTATGGATTATTAGTATGATGGGATGGCAATAAATGTGAAATGAGCGGGGGTTAATTAGTGTTGCACAACATCTTTGGTTGATATCACTTCACTTCATTCATTGCAGTAACTCTGGGAACTGAAATGTCATATTGATTCGCCATAGACCCAACATACAGAATTTGATAGGTGCAACATGTGTGGTGAGCCTTCCATTTTGGTTGCAGAGTCCTGTAAGTGATAAGGTCTAGGAAAATGCTTGGGCTTCTCTCTAATAGTAGATAACTAAGTTTCCCATTTATAGACCTAAAGTGGTGAGCCTTTCATTTCAGCCAACTCCTCCTTTCTCTTCGCCTATAATGTCCTTAATGAATTAAGGCCTTTTGCAACAATTTGGATGGAACTGGAGACCATTATCCTAAGTGAAATATCTAAAGAATGGAAAAGTAAACATCACATGTACTCACTATTAAATTGGAACTGATGAGCACACATGTGCATAGAGGGAAGTAAAACTCAGTGAAAATCAAGTAGGGGAGAGGGGGGAGAAGGGGATGGGCAAAAACCTACCTAATGGGTGTAATGAACACTATCTGGGTGATGGGCACACTTATAGCCCTGACTCAAGCATAACAAAAGCGATCCATATAACCAAAAATATTTGTACCCCGTAATATTTTGAAATAGTGAAAAAAAATCTTTGAAATTCATGAATAACCACCATATCACCTGATTCTCCTCAATAAACTGTGAATATTGCAATAAGTAAAAAAAACAAACAAACTTAAGTTGGGAGAGAATACTGGACAGGAGGCTAGATTCACTAATTCACTAAGGCACTCATTCTTGCATATCAGCCTCATGGCCTTCAGTTCCAATTTGTGCTTCAGGGCAACTGCGAATTATTACATGTCATAGATATTTGGTATCTTTTAGGAAAAGTTGGAGCTGTTAATTTAAAATCTGAGAATGTCAGTGATTTACTAGAGTTTGTACATTTTGAATGTCTGAAAGAGAAGAAAGGACACTTCTTTCCATACTCATATCATCACTGCTGATGCCAGGGTGTCATTTGGCTCAAACAGAGAAACTAAAGGTTTCTCATCTGTTTGGGCAGTTTAATTTTTCTACTTCACTGTATATGGCCTGGTGACCTGTATATGTCTATGTCTTTTATTCTCCTTGAGTGTCAGTGGGTCTGTTTCACTAGCCTACTCATTATGATTAGTTGGCTCTAAATCAATAACTCCTGTTAACCCAATTCTAGAAGTCTACTGAAATAAAGAACCGGGACTAGCATTTGGATAATACAGGCAAGAAATAATTCAGGCAAGAAATAATTCTATTTTATTTCTAAGCCAAACTGTCAGGTAGCATCATATTTATAAAACATTCTTTCACACCAGATATAAAGTTTAAAGTAGGAGTAAAGAAGGTATATTTCCTTTAAATTTCTTGTAAATAGCAGTGATGGTGAATAGAAAGCCGTTATTGCAGCTCCAGTGTTCCATCTATTGTGAAAATGGAGCCCAGAGAAGAAAACACATTTATGTCAATCATCAGGAAGCGAGTTTCGAGGCTGAATTATCCAGATAATTGCCCTAAATTTTCATCCTGGCCTGTGATTGTTTCCTTTTCTACTGCCTTACGCAGTTTTGCCTTTTTTCTTTGTCATCATTTTGCACTTCCTGACATTCTCTGTGTCAGCTGGCCATGTTATTGACTTCTATTTTTGTTGAGGTCACTTCCGTAGAAGCATCTCTTCAGCTTTTGATTGCCCTTAGTGGTGAGGAATTTGAATAAAAATGTATGACAGATGCTATTGAGATGGGGGAAGGGTTCGCTGGTGGAGAGGTGAATCATAATGTGAAAGCTGTATCGCTCAATCCCCCAAACACCCACTCCAATTTTGGCTCTTTGACAATGCTGTCTCTTTGAGAAAGAAGAACAGTTTGATCTGAATTCTTATTAGGTTCTGAGCCATCAAATTAGAATCTAATAAGCTCATTTGGAAGGGTTTTGAATTAGCTTAAAACAGACCCACGCTGAGCTCATAGAGGAGACCCTCCTACTCTTTCCAGGCAACCTGTAGTTTGTAGACTTAATTTTCAAAGTCTCTTCTTTGTCTCTTTTCTCATCTTATACTTGTGCTCTTTTCTCCTTTAGAATTGACTACTTCTGGCTATATCTTACACTTCTAGGGCAACCTGTAACAGACCTTATTTGTAAGCTTCTTTAAGAAAATCACAAATTTAGAGAGGAAAAAAAGACACCTTTTTGAAATATGAGAAATAGTTAGCTTCTGGAATCTTTCAGTTTGGCATCCTTCAGTAGTGCTAGTTACCTTTGAATGAGGAATTTTTTGGCAAACATAAAAATGTTCCCTGAATATTATAATATATCATCATTTGCTTGTAGATGTAAACAAATGGAAAATTGTTTAGGGAAATGAGAGTCTGGCGTCTTAGATGGGTAGTAGGGGAAGAAATGGTGTTGCAGTCAGCTTGTTGGACCTCTGAGGAAATGAAGGAAGTAAAAGAGGGAGAGGAATAGGAATGGTTATTAAGTGGAGAAGACAACTTGCCAAGGTTTGTTTGGGCCTACCCAAGTTAGCTCAATCAGTATGCTTCTATGTATATCATTTTGTACCTGTGCAAAGTTCTTGTAGGATGAATTCCCAGGAGTGGAGTTGCATGGTCAAAGGGTATATACATTCTTAATTTCAATTGTGATAGTTATTGTCACATTGCTAGCTATGAAGGTTGTATCAATTTACACTTCCATGAGAAATGTATTGATAGAATTTAGAGACTTTTTTATTCATCATCTTTTGGCACCCCATGTTATGGACAAGAATTGTAATGTCAGTCCAATTCTCATTTCTTGGTAACTAACTTGTTTTATCTTTCAGGAAGCTTTTATTAATGTTCAGAAATTTTGCCAGTACTTGTCTAAGTTTATGTCTTTTGATTATTACTGCTTGACACTTGGTAGATTTTATAAACTAAAGATTCATCTTTCCTCAGATCAATAACATTTCCTCTTTTATTTCTTTGGTTATTCTCTCAATTCCATTCTCTCTGTTCTCTCCCTCTGAAGCCCCAGTAAATCTGATATTGGAACCACTAAATCTATTCTGCATGCCTTTTAGTTTTTGTCTCCTTCTCTTATCCTTCTACATTGTACTCTGGGAGACTCCCTTGATTTGCTTTTCCTGCTTTTGATTATGACCTTAATTCATCCACTGAGCTTTTAAAAAGTGGGAATGATATTTAAAATTTTCAATTACTCTGTTGCTTCTTTTTTCAGAGAAGCCTGTTGTTTCCAAATGGATAAACCTTGCCAAAAAACTTATTTAATTTTTTCTATTATTTTCTGTTTTGATTGATACTGTCCCTTGTGAAGTTAACTTTTATGTTTGTTGAGTTTGGTAGTTTTCTCTCATTCTGTTGATTTTCCCCAAATATTTGAGGGTTCTTGGTTGTCTGTCTAGATGTATAGTTGCTGAACTAGATTGATCACAATTAGTTGAAGCATAGTCCCTACATCCAAGGAGATAATCCTTGTTTTTTCGGCAATGGGTAAATATTTTGATGATAGGGATCCTGAATCCAGCCCTGATGTGGGGGAGGCAGAAGTTTTATGGCTGAGTGCCTTTCCATTTGGGTACCTTGTTTCCTGGGTGTAGGGCTTTCCCTTCCCTCATGATGGACTTATGTGACCTGAGGCACTGTCCTGCTTCTTCCACCCCAATGGACACTCTGAGGGTACTTGCAGAACTCCAAGGTGTATGTACAATTGTTATGAATGCTTTAATCTATGTAGCAAATGCCACAGCCATGGTTTTGTGGTTAGGGGATCAGTCCTGCTCTTTCCTATTCTTTTAATCAATCACCCGACAGTATCCTTACTATCTACTCCTTTTCTCAGCTCTCATGGTTTCTAGTCTTCTTATTTCGGGCTTCTGCTGAGAAAATTTACTTTCCCCCCTTTCATATTGACAGCTTTACAAATTCCTCAACAGTGTTGTTTTTTTTTCCCCTGTCGATTTTGAGTTGCTTTATGTCTTTCACAATTTCCTCACTGTTCTGGCCATTCTTAACTTTATAGCACTAACTTAGATTTATTTGCATTGTATTTTATTCCTGGATTTTTAATAGAATTTGAAGACAGAAGTGTGTGTGTGTTTTCTCTAATACTTTTGAAATAATTTTGGTTTTAAGTTTGTAGCTATTTTAAGAGAAATCTTATATTTCAAAGGCCAGTCTGTCTCTTTGTAAATTTCTGAGGTAATTAAAATTCTTCTTTAGATTTCCCCTGAATATAAATTGAAATCACTAATTGTGAAATCATTAATTATACAGAGGAATGGCAGTGTCAGAATTTTGCTAAGATCTCTTCCTTTCACTTTTTATAATCTAATTATCACTTAGATTTTCGCTTCACAGTTGAAATGCTAAAATTGGGGAAATAATGTCTACTAAAGTTTTAAACCATGATTTATGGGGAAAACACCTACTTACTTGTTCTTCATTACTTTAAATTTCTGCAAGAACTTGTTATTTATCACCTACCACAATTTAGACTGAAGAACAAAACAAAATTGTGGGCCCTCTGACTCATATTGTCTTGTAGTAATATATTAGTCCAAGATTAGATTGCAGCTTTATTAAAAAGCCCTATGCTCTTTTGAGGAATTGCCCCACTTTTTCTGTAAAGCAGGCAAAGTCTTTTAAATCTTTGAGAGATGCTAAAATTATGATTGATTCTTATGCTTTTAAAATCTCTAATCTTTTTTCTCATTTTGAACTGGAAAAACATATTGACTTTTTTCAGTGGAGATGTAGGAACATTCATATTTATTTAGCTGGAGAGGGAAGATTATGAATTTGAAATTTCAAAGCCATTTCATAGTCAAAGGGTAATGGAATTTTAGAGCCAAAAGGCTTCTCCAGGTAGCTTTGTGGTGATGTGTGAAGAGCAGAGAACTAAAATCAGAAAACCTAAGGTTGAGTTCCCACTTTCCACTTTCTAGCTGTGTGACCCAACTCAAATTACATAAATTCTTTAAAGTGCATTTGCTCATATGTCAAGGGAAGGTAGGTGATCCCTGCCCTCTTAATTTTATTGCTTTAGTGTAAGGATCAAATGAAAGAGTATAAAAAAATATAGTGGGAATTGTGAACTGCTGTTTGAATGTATGCAGATTTTTTTCTAAGAAGTAAAAAAGAAACTCCTGTTTATTAGACAATTTGCCTAATTTCATCAGTTAATTAGTGGTAGATCTGGGTCTCCTAAATCAGTCTGCTAATATTTCCACTGGTATGTAACTTTCAAAGCTTGCTATCTGCCTACTTGGATATGCAGAGAACTTACAGAAACTCTAAAGTGATGCCACTCTTCATAAAGACATGGACTTCTGAATCTTAGTAATATCTTTTCTTAGATGAGAGGAAACGATTTATTTTGACTCGTCTTGTTTTGTCTGTAGTGGTGGGATAAACACCTGAAACTTGTTCTGTTTGTACTAGTTGTGTTATGATAAAAATCTCCCTGATTTATACTTACAGTGGTATTTCTTTGCCTTAAATCTCTTATCATAACTTTACAACATGCTTCTTCTATGGACTTTTATTAATTTGAAGCCAGTATTGCAGAAAAGGCTTTGCTTTTTGTTTCTTATTTAATAAATTATATAGATTTCCCCACCTACATTTTTCTTTGCCAAACAACTGTGAACATCTTGATTGTTTTGATTCCTTTACTAGCTGCTTCTACAAAGTATCAAATAGCTGGAGGATGACTTTCTGCCTTAGTGTAAGGTCATCTGGAACAAAGTGGTCCCAACTCCCTTCCAGAGTCTTCAGGATAATTATTAGGTTATTAAGTAGGAAATGTCTGATTTCCTTAAGTACTACATTTGATCGTTGATATCTCTGACATTTCACTTTGACACTTTCTGTATTATTTTTATTGTGAAGGTACATCCTCAGTCTTTCAAATGCACAGTTTGGCTTCTGTTTATCTTTCAAAAAAATTTTAGAGCAATTTTTGTGAAATCATGGATAAGTTAAAAATTCGTGTTATTTTCAAATATGAGTTCCATCGTGGAAACAATGCAGCACAGACAACTCGAAATATCAACGAAGTGTTGGAACGATGTCGTTAATGAATGCACAGTATGTTGATGGTTTGAAAAGTTCCATCCTAGTGATTTTAATCTTGAAAATAAACCATATGGGTGACCTGAGACCAAGGTAGATAATGATGAGCTGAAAGCTGTAGTGAAAATGAATCCATCTCAACCTATGTGATTAATAAAATATGGTATATGTATACAATGGAATACTACTCAATTACAAAAAACAATGGTGATCTAGCACCTCTTATATTATCCTGAATAGAGCTTGAACCTATCCTCTGAAGTGAAGTATCACAAGAATGGAAGAATAAGCACCACAGGTACTCGCCATCAAACTGGCACTGATTGATCAACACTAAGGTGCTCACATGGCAGTAATATTCATTGGGGGTTGTGAGTGGGGGTGGGTAAACTCACAACTTATGGATGTAGTGGGCATTGTATGGGGGAAGGGCATGCCTCGAATCCAGGCTTGGGTGAGGCAAAGTCATAACATGTAACCAAAATGTTTGTACCCCCATAGTATCCTGAAATAAAACAAAAACCTACACGTGAATTAGCAGCAAGGTTTGACGTTACTATTCCAACAATACTGGACCATTTGAAACAAATTGTCAAGGTAAAGAAGATGGATAGATGGGTTCCGCATGAATTAAATGATCATCAGAAGAGAAATTGTCTTGAAGCTTGCCTTTCTTTGCTGTCACAACATAAAGGTCAATCATTTCTACACTGTATTGTTATTTGTGTTGGAAAATGGATTCTTTTTGACAATTGCAAGCGTTTGGGAACAATGGTTGGATAAAGGTGAAGTGCCAAAACACAGTCCAAAACCAAATATTCATCAAAAAAGCTAACGGTGTCTATTTGGTGGTCCAGCGCTGGTATTATCAACTATGGCTTCATGAAACACAGTCAATGAATTATGGTGGATGTCTACTGCAACCAATTGCATGAAATGATGAGCATGCTTGTGATTAAGCAGCTGAGATTGGTCAATAGAGACAGGCGAATCCTCTTGCACAACAATGCTCAACCACATGTCACACAAACAATGCAGCTCAACCTACGCAGGCTGGACTTGGAAACTCTCTGTCATCCACCATATTCATTGGACCTTGTACCAACTGACTACCATTTCTTCCCAGGCTTTGGAACACTTCTTGCAAGGAAAAATATTCAATTCTCAACATGCTGTGGAAAACACCTTTTGTGATTTTATCACCACTTACTCTTCAGGCTTCTTTGCTGCTGGCATAAACAAGCACCCATTAAGATGGCAAAACTGTGTTAATAGTGTAGGCGCGTACTTTGATTAATTGCACTACTTCTTGTTTAAGATATCATAAACTACACTTTTGATTTGAAACTGGACATTTCATATTTAATGACCTAATAAGAGGGAAACTGAGTGCCTCATGTTTAATAGAATCATTTAGGCTTGTTAAGTAGAAGTGTCCAGGACAAGGAATTGAATTTTCAGATTTCAGATACAATTAATTGAGCTTTACATTATTGTTCACTTAAGCAGATGTGGGAAAACAGTAAATCATTTCAAATAGAGGAAAGTGAAGATTCATGTTCAGCTAGAGAGAAGAAAGGGAGAAGAATATATGAAAACTTTACAGTCACTTCATGTAATATTGAATGATGTAAATTGGAAAGTATAGAAGATGTTAATAAAATGCTTCAGATTTTGTAGAAAGAACCACCGATTTTTTTTTTTTTTTTTT
>VBSM01003185.1:644965-677819 GCA_008086735.1 Cheirogaleus medius | reverse complement strand
TGAAGCTCTGACTCGAGGGGGGAGGGGAGGCAAGGGTAATGTATGTAACCTTAACGTTTGTATCCCCATAATGTGCTGAAATAAAAAAGAAATAGATTTAAAAATCTTATTTTAATGTAAAATATTACAGAAATGTTAATCATCCGTTAATTATTCAAGCAATGTTTATTGTTTACTACGTTGATATTTGAGTTTATGTTCCCAGTGCCCATTACATAATTAGGAAAAAGTCCTAGAATCCCTAAATGAATCAATGAATGAATGAATGGATAGAACGTAGTTCATTCCCTTCAGGAGCATACAGTGTAGTTGTAGAGACAGACATGTAAACATGCCACAGCAATGTGGTATGTTCAGTAATAGAGAAATGAATTAAGGTACCACAGGAACACAGGGAAGGTAGAGCTAACTCAGTCTTCCCAAGGAAATAATGTGCAAACTGAGTCTGAGAGGAGTTAGCTTAACAGACTAGGGAATGGGGAGAAGAACTTCCAGATAGGGGGAAAGGAATGGTCAGTAGCACAGAGTTGTAAGACTCTCAGAATTGCCTATTTTGGAAATAACATTTTTGAGGGTATGGCTGGAGCATAGAGTATATATGGTACATTATAAACAAGTAAGAAGAACCTAAGCAATTGGAATCCTTGCCATGGGCCCTGTGATTAGAGTGCCCCTTTCTGGTTCCCCTATGGCTATACTCTCTTCATGAGGAGAGAAGTCCATGGAGCTAATAGGATATGCCCACCTAGAGTTTGAACTTCTTTTTGTAAACCATGTTCCAGGTACTTGTGACTTAGGAATTTTCTTCTCAAATACCTCAGTCCACTTT
Source organism: Cheirogaleus medius (assembly GCA_008086735.1). Classification (NCBI taxonomy): domain Eukaryota; kingdom Metazoa; phylum Chordata; class Mammalia; order Primates; family Cheirogaleidae; genus Cheirogaleus; species Cheirogaleus medius. Next base: position 676,990 of record VBSM01003185.1, on the reverse strand, counting down.
CAGGGCCTGCACAGTTTTCTTCCCAAGATCTCTCTTCCTGAGGGAGGACTATGACACTATGACGTATTTGTACGTTTAGATCTGAGGGGTGGCCAAGAGACATCTGTTTGGGGAATGTGGTTGGAGCTTAGACATACAGGTTGGGGTGTTCATAACTTTGTTAGGGAGGCTAATCATGGTGTGAGAGGGAAGGAGCCGGGTAGAAGAAAGAGGGGGCCAGTGGTAGGCAGTAGCTGAAGATCTCTATTTGTCTTCTTACTCTGGGAGCTGCAAATGTTAGGAATGGGCTTGCATGACAGTCTTACTTTTAACTGTGAATTGAGAAAAGTCTGTCCCCTGAAAGGGAATAAGAATGGTGTAGGGGTTTTGAGGAGAGTGGTAAATGTTCAGAAAAGCTTCTGTAAAAATGAAAGCAAGACACTTATAAGTGGTTAAAATGGTAACTTTTATGTGTACATTTTAGCACAATACATTTTTCTAAAAATGATAGCAAGAAGAGATTAGAGATTTATAGAAAAATTGCTGAGCCAATTGGAGACCACCTGTAGTTGGAGATCATGGCTCTGTTTTGACTCCTATCTGTGCAGTCATCTTTTTTTTTCTTTCTCTCAGGAGGCTCAGCAGGCTGGATATAAGAGTAGATAAGGTGGTGGCTGTTAGTACCTATTAGATGGTGAGCAATGTCAGGGTCAATGCCACAGACGGATGACAGATTGAATGAGTTGGAAGTGCTGGCAAGAAAGTGATTGAAATGATTCTTCATAGAGTTTAAGTTTGATAGGGAAATATGTGGAGAATATAATGACCTGGGGTAAAAAAGGAATGAAGGATATATTGTTGGTAAAGTTAAACAATATGTGTAGTGGGAGAATAGATGTTGTTTTAGCCAGTAGGAACTTGGAGTTTGTATATTTCAAGTGGAAAATGTCCTGGAGAAATTAAGGTTCAGGGTATCGTCTTAGGAGATAGTAGCTGAAGTAGAATGGGATTGGAAAAATAGTGGATCTTTGTGGCTACGGATTGTGTAAGAAATCCTTAAGGATGTTGAAGTTGCCCAGCATGAGAGTGGGGTTTGAGGTTGAAAGGAGGACTGTAAGCTCACATTGAGGGAGCTACTCAAGACGCAGATGTGACTGCAGAGGAAGTAGAGCCAGATGATATAATCTTGAAAGCAGAAATGTTTTTATAGGAGGATGATCAGAGCAATGGTTTTGAACAGCAATAAGAAGCAAGGAAAATCTACTGGATATACAAATCAACATGGCTCTTGTCCTCAAGTAGCTTTCAGGAAAATAGGGAGGCAGATGCATAACATATTGTGCTGAGACAAACCATGACAGAATTACACATTGGATGTTATAATGGTATAAAAGCAAAGTATTTAATATTACTTCAGTACAGTGCTTTAAAGGGCTACCTGAAAGAAATATGTTACAGGAATCAAGTGACCTACTTCCACTTGAGAGGGCTTCACGTTAAATGATGATATTTTGGGAGAACCAGATTTTAGATGATTAAAAAATAGTAATGAAAATTAAAAACTAACTTTATAAGACAGTGAGTGTGGGATAATCTTTAAAATGTTTGAATCATAGCAATGGTGTGCTGGTAAATGTTTAAAAATTGGCTCTTCATTTTTAAAAAAGCCCTGATTTGTAGTACTTGCTGACTTCTATGGCATAAATACTCCCATATGGCTGATTTCAAACTACCAACATAACATTACTGAATGTGGTGTTGAGAGGAGATGTGTACAACTGGCTCTAGCAAGCCCATATGAGGTAGCGCCAGCACACCATTGAATCAAAGCTCCAGAAATAAAAGTTTTGGAAGAAGATTTCCAGTAGAAGAAAGAATTGGTTGGGGGTAGGGAGATGGTGAGAGGCGAAACTAAAGAAGGTTAGGTGACTTAAAGGATTTCCTTTTGTGGGCAGCCATCAAGGGTGTCAGGGATAAGATGCTTGGTTGTATCAAGTGTCCTTGAGGTCCAGGCAGGTTCAGCCTAAACCTTGAGTCTTTTTTCAGGATTGCTGATAAAATATTGGTGAAATTTCATTTTGGGGTCTCTCAAGAAGGTTTCACCTAGGGTAAAGAAGAGATTACTTTGCAATAGAGTCAACAACAATGTGAAGGCTTCCACGCAAGTAAGAGCTGGGTTTATTGAGCATCAGCAGTCAATCTAGTATTGCTGTGCACAAACGCTGCAAGCTATGGGGTCTGTTGAGGGCTGAACTTGAACCCAGAGCTGCGGACTTGCTCCAGTCATACAGTATCTACCCCATAGTACACCTTTTTCTAATTCACAAAAAGGCATCATATTTGGGAGCTACAATCTGAATACATTCCCCTCTCCAAGAATATTTGCATTTTTTAAAAGACATCTGGAGAGAATGATGACAAGAAATGATTTAGTATTGATAGAAATTTAGGCATTGAGGCAGGCTGGTGCATAAGATGTCTTTTAGTCAGAATATCTTGTCATAGCTTCTTAAATAATATAGAATATTTATTCAAATGGTTGCCCCTGCTGTCTTCTTTTGGCTCAGTAAAGCTAACCAACTCCAAGCACAAATTGAGTCTTCTTTGTTTACTCACACAAATGAGTAATTATTAATTTTTCCAAATATAGAACAAAATGTAATCACAAAAGTTTTTCCTAAATTTTTATACAGTAGAAATCTCACAATCTGGGTGATGTAATCAGTATAATCGAGATCCATTCATTGCAGTGTGAAAAGCCAGGTCTTGCAGAGTTCTGTTTGTTGACATTTTAGAATTGAATGGTTCTCTCTTGTGGTAACTCTGCCGACATCTTTTTGATTGATCTTTGCTGAGAGAGTTTAATCAATGTTGCTTTGCTACATGCTTGACCCTTAGGATGTGCCAAATTAAATTTGAGGTTGTCTTGGCTGGATTATTGAGTGTTGTTTTTCTATTTTCTTTGAGCAATTTTGTTTCTGTACCAATAGAGTAAAACTCAGTTATTGTCCTTGTGACCTTTGCACCCCAGGACTTTAAAAGTATGTAATGATAATTATGGATTTTTAAAGTGTAGTTCAATCTTTAAATAAAAGACTTCATTCACTAAATTTGGTTTTGGGTTACGTTCCAAGTAAGCCCTCTGTCTCCTCACCAAACACACAGAAATGCTTGTTTTTCCAAACAACAGGTCTATTCAGTGAGGAAAGCCTGGAATGCATGTAGTCCAGGTGAATTAAAGGGTAAACTAGTCTCTATGGTAGGACAGTTAAGCTGTTGGTCCAATTTATGTTGGTTTTGGAAGACAACAAATTGCCTAGTTATTTACTAAGTTTAATAGCTTGGCTTCTAAGAGGCAGAAAACATTTTTTGCTCATGCAAATAGAAGACCTATTAGTATTAAATATTTAATATCTAAAATTGTATATTATAGAGTAGTGCTAGTATAAACCAGAAGCTTCGAAGATGAATTTGACAGGTTTTATTCATAATAGTTATTATAAATACAGTCAGCATTTGCAATGAAAATTTCTATTATGGAAATGCCCAAAGTATGTGATCACTGTTAAATATTCACATAATGCTGCCAATGGTGGTTGTAGATTTAAACGTAGTATGTCTAGCATGATATGAAATTATAAAAATGATCAACTCAAAGTAGTTGCAGATATAAATAGCTGTAATAACTTTAATCGATAGTGCCAAGACAGTGATTGTAATATTCCTGGTGGTGGGTTTTGAACGGTGGGACATTGGTGGATTGCGTGGAGTGAAAACATGTGACCACGAAGCTCAGTTACTTGTGTATCCTTGGTTGAAGAATGTGTCTCTCCTATGAGGGACAGTTATATTTTTTAATCAATTATAGAGCTTCTAAGGGAATACATATGGAAGAAGGAAACACCTGCAAACCAGCACATTTGCCATATCTACCCTTGTGATCTATGTATGGAATGGCTTCTTATGGCAGCCAGATGCTCTCAAATCTAGCTGGCTGCTTTGGGGACTAAGTCACATTAGTTATGTGGACTAGAATTTATATGATTTTGTGTCATGTATGCTTTGTGTATAAATAAAAGACTTGTTCAACTACTCGCACACTCACAAATGCTTTTTTCTCCAAGCTTTTCAGGGTTTCAAATATAATATACGTTCTCTTTCCTTGAAAGTCTGATTTTCTAATGAGCCTCTTTTTATGTAGCTCTTATTGATGGCACTAGGCTTGTTTATGAAACAGCAATACCTAAACTCAGGGAAAACACTTTCCTCCATGTCCATCCCAAAGTCAATCCCCACCCTAACACAAACCTGGTCGACTCTAAGAAACTCTGAGAGACAAAAAATGTTGTTTAGTCTTCCGTAAAAGAATTGGGAAACCAAGCCATACTTGTACCTAGATTCCATACATAACTGTCATTTGTTATATAGCTAGTGAATTAAAAAAAAAGTACATTAAGTTTTTTACTACACAAATACTTTTCTGGGACTTTCTTAATTCTTGAACTCCACTACTGTTTAGATAGGGTGATGTGACACCAAGAAACCTAGCCTGGGGGTAAAATATGGATTTTTATATGTATAATAAAAGTTGTCTTGTATAGATTGATGGGTGTTTTTCATTTCTAAGAGGGAAATTTCCTGTTGGTTGGGAAAAAGGGGCCTTCAGTGGGCAGTAAATAATTAAATGAAATAAAACTCCATCTCAGCTTATGATAGTTCAACTAACTGTTGATCACTTTTTAACCTGTTGACAGGGAGGATATTTTCAACTCAAATCTTTTTCTGCCTAACTAAAAACAAGTATATATACTAACTCCTAGGAAATATGGCAAAGTAGGCATTTTTATTTCTATTTTAGCATTTCTAGATATATGCAGTGTAGTCTTTTTTTTCTTCTCCTAACCACATCTGTCCTAACAGCATTACATTTTAAAGTATAATGTCCCTTTTCAATCACTGTGACTGCTAACTTTATCATCTGTGAAAGCTTCCCCAGAGGTTGGTCTCTTCAGAAGCAGAGATTTTTCATAACTGGTCTATCAAGATTATTTTTTATCAGGGGATTTATCCCAAAACAGAGGTTTTTGCATGTTTTTTTTATACATTTTCTAAGCAGTGTGGATTTTGCCTCAGCACATTTATTTCTTGCCCTTGGGTATTCTTAGAGGTCAGCCAGTAAAAGTAGAGTCCCCAAGAGGGTTCCAAGGTGTCAGAGTCAGTGTAAGCCACTTTTGCTATTTACATTATAAAATGATGTGATTAAAAGCCAGGTCTAGAGAAAAATGCTTCCCTGATTGTGTTGCAGTTCTGCCATTACCTTGCAGAGAAAGAGCACAGCTGGGGTGAGCTTTGATGCCTTAAGGCCCTGATTTTTTGATAGATAGAAGAAATCTGTGTAGCAGGATTTGTTGATAAATTTACTTTTCTCCATGAATAAGTAGCACAATGGACAGGTGGTTTTGTCAAGTAGAGTAGCACTGAAAAAAATGATTCAAAGGGCATGTTGTAGAGTGAGTGGGGTAATCATAAGTCAAGGCAAGTGTATTGATGTTACCATGGTTCCCCTTTGGAAATACTTAATGCCTGAAATATTCACTGTGGACAATGGATGAGTAAGATTTAAGAGCTATCACTTCTATCTCTCTGGGCTTGGGAGCACTTTCAACAGCTACAATAGAGCAATAAAATGAGATTTAAAATGTCTCACATACATTATGTATGTAACCTTTGTATTTCAATGTGTAACATTGAGGTTGATTACTTCTTAGAACTACCCTATCCTCATTCTTCCCCAACTTGTCATTCAACTTTGTGGTTCTCTTTACTTTCATGCCCTTCCCCAGTAAGTTAGAAACTCTTTTGAGCACGGCAACCAAGTTCTGTCCTGTTTCTTTCTACCTGGATTAATGCTTTGCATCTGCTAGAAATTCAATAAAGATGTTTAAAAGAGCATATAAAATGAGAAGGCTTTTACAATATTAGGAAATTACACGGGGGATAAACATTTATATTTAGTGATACCTGCATTTGATGACTGACTGAATGTGTCACATTAATTCATTGAATGTAGATCGTTGTTGTCTTCATGGTGCTGTCCTTTTTTTCTTCTCTTTTTTAAAAAATATTTTATTTCAGCATATTATGGAGGTACAAATGTTTAGGTTATGTATATTGTTGCCTTTGCCCCACCTGAGTCAAAGTTTCAAGCATGTCCATCCCTCAGACGGTGCGCACTGCACCCATTAGGTGTGAATATACCCATCCCCTTCTCCCCTCTTCCATTTGCCCAACGCCCGATGAATGTTATTCTTATATGTGCACTTAGGTGTTGATCAGTTAAAACCAATTTGCTGGTGAGTACATGTGGTGCTTGTTTTTCCATTCTTGAGATACTTCACTTAGTAGAATGGGTTCCAGCTCTATCCAGGAAAATATAAGAGGTGCTACATCGCCATTGTTTTTTGTGGCTGAATAGAACTCTATGGTATACATATACCACATTTTATTAATCCTCTCATGTATCGATGGGCACTTGGGTTGTTTCCACATCTTTGCAATTGTGAACTGTGCTGCTATAAACATTCGAGTGCAGATGTCTTTTTTATAGAATGTCTTTTTTTCCTTTGGGTAGATGCCCAGTAATAGGATTGCTGGATCAAATAGTAGTTCTACTTGTAGCTCTTTGAGCTATCTCCATATTGCTTTACACAGAGGTTGTGCCACCCTTTTGTTCTTCTCTTTCTCTATTTTTTCTCCTGGAGAGCTCATCATCTTGCATAACTTTCATCAATCATCTCCATGTTGATGACTCTCTAACTTAGAGTTTAAGGCTTGTCCTCTGTCCTAATTTCTACTTTCATTTCTTACTACCACCTCAAACTCAATCATGTTCAGAGTTCTCACCAGAATAAGCTTTTTCCTCTTAAATTTTGTATTGGCCAGTAATTTTACCATTTATCAGTTCGTGAATGCTCCATTTTGTTCCTCATTACTGCCTTTCTGACTTACTTTAACTACATTTCATGCACCTATTATATCTTGAATTAATTTCTTTTCTATTCATGTTGTCCACCACTCAGTCTAGACATGACCCCAAGCCATGCATATTTTGCAGGATCCTAATTAGTCTTTCTGACTGCATTCATTTTCCTCTCTAGATCAGGAGTTGGTAAAGTTTTCTTTTGCAAAGGGCCAAATATTAATACTAAATATGCATGTCTCTGCAGGCCTATGGTTTCTGTTGTAACTACTCAACTCGGCCATATATTATATATATATATATGCACATGTGTATGTTTATGTATGTACATGTGTATTTATATAGACATGTACATGCATATGTATATGCATAATAGCTAAATGAGTGGGTTTTGGAGTGATGGAGACCTTGAGTCAAATCTCAGCTTTAACACTAGAGTTTTGAAATCTTGGGCAAATTACTTAGTCCTTATGAACCTTAGTTTACTCACCTGTAAAATGGGTATAATTATCAACTTGCAGGCTTTTCTGCAAGGTCTGAATAAGGTCATAAGGTAGAAACTCTCAGCATACTAAATTAATATTAAATTTTCAATAAATATTAGATATTATTATTATTATTTAATTAATCAAATAAACCAACTACATTTATTGACGCCCTATTGTATGCCGGAATTCTCTTCCAGTTGTAAGACATACAAAGATGGCTACATGTTCCCTGTCTTTGAGAGTTCCATAGCTTATGGGGAGAGGCCAACCTTAGGTGGTTAATTACAGGACAGTAGGGATAAGGATTATAATAGAGATATATAAAAAGTATTACTAGGAGGCAAGGAACCCTTGAAAGAGAAGGCAGAATTTGAGCTGTATCATGAGGGAAGAGTAAGAGAGGTTCACTGGAAAGAAAAAGTGGAGGAGGATATTTTAGGTAGAGGAAAGTGAAAACAAAGGCATGATTTTAGTTCATGTATGCCTGGGGACATCAATGGGAAGTCCAGTCTGATGGAGATAAGGCTGAATAGGAAGGCTAGCCTATTTGAGAGGAGGGGCCTCTCAAAGTGATCTATTTGAACATGTCAATACTTGTGCTATGTCTTATTTATCACTGTCATTTAAAAAATATATACATGTATATCAAATAATTTATCAATATTTTATACAGATTAGAGTTTGTTATGGTCATGGGCAGGCAATAACAGATTTCTGTAATCTACTAGTTTACCTGTGATTTCTTTAGTGTTTGTTTACCAACGATCAAGTGGGTGGAAACCAAGGAATGGAGTGAAGAAAAATACAGGGAAACCATTTGTGGAAAATTTCTACAAATTGGTCATTTGGAACTATTGTGACCGAGTATACAATACAGTATACAATACAGAAACTCATAGATTATTAATTCAGTCTCCTTACTAGATATTGGTCTGTTTTTTATTTCTTCATGATTCAATCTTGGTAGGTTATATGTTTTTAGGGATTTATTTATTTATGTATTTCTTTTATGTTATCGAATTTTTTGGCCTACAATTTTTCATAATATTCTCTTATCTTTTTTATTTCTGTGGCATTTGTTGTACTGTGTCCTCTTTTGTCTTAGTCTGTTAGTGCTGCTATAATATCTCCTCTTTTGCCTTAGTAGGTTGCTATAACAAAATACCTTTGGGTAATTTATAAACAATAAAAACTTATTTCTCACAGTTCTGGAGGCTGGGAAGTCCAAAATCAAGGCACCAACAGGTTCAGTGTGTGGGAGGGCCTGGTTTTTGCTTCCAAGATGGCTGTTTCCTCTGGAGTAGATCCCATCCATGAGGGCTCTGCCCTTAGGACAAAATTACCTCCTAAAAGCCCCACCTCTTAGTACTATCATATTGGCAATTAAGTTTTAACATAAGAACTTTGGGCAACACATTCATATCATATATCGCCTCTTTTATTTCTGATTTTGGTTATTTTGGTCTTCTCTTTTTTTCCGCCCCTTCTTAATCTAGTCAAGGGTTTGTCAAATTTGTTTATCTTTCAAAAAAATAACTCTGTTTCATCGATTTTTTTCTATTTCTTTTCTATTCTCTATTTCCTTGCTCTCTGATATAATCTTTATTTCCTTCCTTCTGCTTGCTTTGAGTTTAGTCTGTTGTTCTTTATCTTGTTTCATGAGATGTAAAGTTAAATTGTTTATTTGAGATCTTTTTACTTTTTAAATGTAGCTATTTACTGCTATAAACTTCTGTCATTTGCCACTTCCCATAAGTTTTGACATGTTGTGTTTTCCTTTTCATTTCATTTGCTCAAGATATTTTCTAATTTTTTTGTGACTTTTCTTTGACCCATTGGTTGTTTAAGAGTATGTTGTTTGGTTTCTACATATTTGTGGATTTTCCAGTTTTCCTTCAGCTTTTGATGTCTTGTTTCATTCCATTGTGATCAGAAAAGATACTTTGTACAATTTCAATCTTTTGAAATTTGTTAAAACTTGCTTTGTAGCCCAATTAGATCTATCCTGGAGAATGTTCTGTGTGTACTTGAGAAGAATATGTATTCTGTTGCTGTTGGATGGAATATTCTGTATATGACTATTAGGTCCCTTTGTTCTATAGTGTTTTCAAGTCCTCTGTGTCCTTATTGATCTTCTGTCTAAATGTTCTATCTGTTATTGAGGGTAGTATATTGAAATACCCTATTATTATTGTGTTGGTGTCTATTTCTCCCTGTTGTTTTGCCCATGTTTGCTTTATGTATCTTGGAGCTCTGATGCTTGGTTCATATATGTTCATAATTGTTATAATTTCTTAGCAAATTAGCCTCTTTATCATTATATACTACCTTCCTTTGTCTCTTATAATAGTTTTTTACTTAAATTCTGTTTTATCTGATATTACTATGTATGGTCACCCCTGTCCTCCTTTGGTTATCACTTGCATGGAATATCTTTTTTTTATTCTTTCATTTTCAGCCTATGTGTAGCCTTAGACCTAAAATGAGTCTCTTGCAGATAGCATATAATTTGATCCTATGTTTTTAATCTATTAGTCCAATCTATGTCTTTTGATTGGGAAGTTTAATCCATTTATACTTAAAGTAATTAGTGATAGGAAAGAACTTACTTTTACCATTTACATATTTGTTTTCTGTATTGCTTATATATTTTTTGTCCCTCATTTCCTCCATTATTGCCTTCCTTTATGTTTAGTAAATTTTTGTAATGATATGTTTTGATTCTCTTCTAATTTCCTTTTGTGTGTATTTTATAGATATTTTCTTTGCAATTACCATGGAGACTACATATAACATCCTAAAATTGTGACAATTTATCTTAAGTTGATATCAACTCAACTTCAATTGCATATAAAAACTCTACTTCTTTACAGCTGTGCCTCCTTTTATGTTATTGATGTCACAAATTATATCTTTAGATATTGTGTATCCATTAACATAACATTTTATAATTATTTTTAAGATATTTATATTTTAAATCCTGTAAAAAATAAAAAAGTGAAGGTACAAACCCATATTGCAATAATGCTTTAAAAAATATTTGTCCATGAACTAACTTTAATAGTAAAATGTATATTTCAGTATGCTTTGAGGTACTGTCTATCATCCTTTCATTTCAAATTGAAAGATACTCTTTAGCATTTCTGGTCTGGTTATGGCAAATTCCCTCAGTGTCTAATTGTCTGGAAAAGACTTAATTTCTCTGTTGATTGTGAAACTTAGTTTTGCAGGATACATAATTCTATTCTGACAGTTGTTCTGTTTAAGTCAATTTAAGATGGGGCCCCAATCCCTTCTGGCTCGTAAGGTTTCTGCTGAGAAGTCTACAGTTAGTCTGATGGATTTTCCTTTGTAGATTATTTGATGCTTTTGTCTTGCTTCTTTCAGAATTTTCTCCATTTTGTCTTTGACCAAGTTGATTACTATGTGTTTTGGAGATGGCCTGTTTTCTGTGAATCTCCCTATTGTTCAGTGTCCATCTTGTATCTGTATGTCTGAATTTCTGGTGATAGCAAGGAAGTTTTCCTCAAATAGGTTTTCCATGCTTTTATTTTCTTCTTCTCCCTCATGAATACCTATAATTCAAATGTTAGTTTGCTTCACATAGTCTCATATCTCTCTCAGTGATTCGTTGGACTTTTTTATGCTCTTCTCTGCCTCTTTGAATGACTGGGTTATCTCGAGAGCCTTGTCTTCAATCTCTGTCATTCATTTTTCTCCTTGCTTTAGCCTGTTTTTCAAGCTTTATGTTGCAATTTGAAATTGCCTAAATCTGTGATCCACAACACCTGGGCCATTGGGTGAGCAAGCAAAGCTTCATCAGTATTTATAGCTGCTCCCCATTGCTCACATCACTGCCTGAGCTCTGCCTCCCCCAACCCCCAGTCTGTGGAAAAATTGTCTTCCGTGAAACCAGTCCCTGGTGCCAAAAAGATTGGGGACCACTGCCCTAAATGACTCTTTTATTTCTTTAAGTTCTATTATATCCTTTCTTATGTTGTCAAGCTCTCTAGTGACTTTTTCATTTTTTTAAGTTGATTTTCTGAAATATTTTTTGCCTTCTTTTTGTTGGTTTTCAACATTCTCTTCAATTCTATTGATCTGTTTGCCATCCATATTCTGAATTCCATTTCTGTCATTTCAGCAGTTTCCTCATGGGTGGGATCTACTACTATAGCTCCATTGTATTCCCTTGGGGATATCAAAGTGTTTTGTTTTTTCATGTTGCCAGGGTTATTTTACTTGTTTCTTCCTATCTGGCTCCCCTTCTCTCAGCCTTGAGTTAATAGGATTGCAAGCCACCTGTTCTCTTTTGCTGGGGACTCTCTCGATCCAAGTCCAGGAGTGATGGCTGTTCATGGCTGGGGGTCCTTAGTGAAATATTGGACCTGGGGGAGGTTCTGCTGGCCCAGCAGTAGTGGTGGGGATTCAGTAGTAGGGTCTTGGGTTCCAGGCACAATTTGGAGTCGCAGGGGTGGAGTTGCAGGCCTGACTGGGGCCCTGGAGCTATAAGGCAGAGCCTCAGACTTTAGCACAGAGAGAGCTTTATAGCTGGCTCTAGGAATTTTGGGGGCAGAGCCACCATTATGGGGGGCCATTCCACCAACATGGGGACTGTTGATGCCCTGTTATGCAGTCTCAATGGCCTAGGGTCTGTGTAGGTGGGCTAGTGTTGCTGTTTGACCCAGGTTCTCCCCCCCCATCAGAACCCACTGATGCAGTTGCTCCAGGCTTCCTAAGTGGTACCTGTTTGCATCTGGGGCTCTTCTTTTGTATGGCTCCCACAACAGGGAGGAGGTGTGCTTGGCCCCCAGTCAGAGAACACTATACAGGTGAGCATCTCTTCCCTCCCTGGCTTGGCAGGGGAGAGGCAAAGTCTTTTTCTGGGAGGCTGGGTCCCATGTAGACTGGGCTCCATGCACCAGAACAATCAAGATGGCATTAGTTGCAGAAACATGAGATCAGCAGGCACCAGCTCTTTGCTGCACCTGCTCTCTGGTGGAATGTCTCTTCACAGACTCTGAGTACTTTCCCGATCAGCCCAGAGGTCTGCAGTGGAGGATTGAGCCCCTCACAGATTGAGCTGTTTGTACCTTTTGTTTCTCTTCTTAAAAGCAATGTACCCTTGGATTGCTTCTATCCTGTTGTCTTCCCCTCTTCAAAGCAATGTGAATTATATTGGGACCTCCAGCTTAATATCCAAGATGGTGGGTGATGCTTGTGAGTAAGAATCAGCCACATCCTGTTTGATTGAGTTGGTAGATGTAATGAACTATAGAATTGTTCTCCCTGTCAGTGGCTGATGCTTGCAGTAAAGAGTCAACTACACAGATGTTCTTTTTTGCCTGTGATAAACTCTAGTCTCTCAGGTGGAGCACTTGAATGTCCCAGGTTCTTGGAGGGGCCTTGTAGCACCTAAGGGGTTGCTTGATCACCCCTACAGCAGAGGTGGGTGGAGGGGTGAGGCTGGGCGTGGTTAGGTTGTGCCAGTCTGGAAGGCTTTGCAAAGCCTCAACAGGGCTCAGAGGTCATCTTCGTGCCCACTAAGAGTAGCCACTTGGAGGAGGGTCAAGGCCCGCTCTCCATGATAGAAAGGCTGCTTGTGAGGGAGGGTCTGCACTTCCAGACTGGCTGTGGGGAGTGAGCTCTGCCCCTCCTGCATTGCCCTGCCCTTGGGCCCTGAATACGTTGCACCCAGTTGCTATGGCACCAGCTGGGATCCTCCCCACTGGAGTGCATGCCACACTTGGTTGCTATTGTGCCAGAGGCTCAGGTCTTCCCCCATCAGCTGGGCGGCTTTCCTGTGGGGAGGATGGCTGTTTCCCCAGTTCACCACGTCTCAGACCCCTACAGTTTTCTCCTGTCAGCTCTGCCCATGTGAGATCCTTTGCCTCCCAAGTCCAGCTCCTAAACCTCCCCACCATGTCCCCCAGTGACCCACTTGAGTCCTGTGGGCATAGGATCTGGCCTGCATGTCTGACCTGATGACGTGCATCTCCATGAAACCCTGGAGGGTAAGAAGCTCCCAGATTGGGGGCCCTGGGTCCCTTGGAGGTTACCAAGGGGAAAGGCATAGGCCCCAATCTCTGGAAACTTCAGACTGCAGATGTGCCAGCTATGGGGAGGGGGCTGCTCACCAAATTTTCAGATCAAAGTACTCTCCTGGTTGCAGTTGGTGTGGGAGGGACAGGGAGAGATAAGAGTCTGAAAGGAAGAAAGCCTGCTCTCTGCCCTCTCGGGTCACTCTTTTTGGAGGGGAACCTCACATGGAGTGTCCAAGCTCTGGGATCACCCAAGTTCTCCCCACAATTCTGTGGTTGCCACAGTGCTTGGGTTTGCTGTAGCAGAAAAGCTTCCCAGTAACTTGGCAGCCTGCTGATCACTGAAGGATTCTGAAAGGGAGAAAGGGATCCCCCTTACCCCTTTGCTGGGCTCCAAGCCTCTCTGGGTTTGTTCTTCATTGATATCTTTTTTTCCTTTATCCTCTTCCTTCTCTGCTTTGCAATTTTTCTCCATGAGATCTCCATCAGGCTCTGGCTCTTCTCTTACTGAAATTCACCTATGCTGCATCCTCTCTCTCATCTCTGCTATCTAAAACCCTTCCTTCTCTCTGGGATGGTCTGGCAAGCAATGTCTCTAGTCAGCCATCTTGCCCCATCTTCCTCTTTAACTTTTTTTAAGGGCAGGTCTAGTGGTAATGGACACCCTCATTTTATGTTTGTCAGGAATGTTTTAATTTCTCTCTCATTTTTGAAAGATTTTTCAAGATACAGAATTCTCAGTTGACAGTATTTTTCTTTCAGTGCTTTAAATACAATGGCTATCTGGAAAGTATCCAGCCATTGTTAATATAATGAGAATGGTTTGTGTGACTTAGATGTAACCTGACATCAAAGGAGAGTGAACTGTAATTCACATGTGTGAACTTCACTGTACTAGTCAGTTGGAGACTAGACGCTGTTGAGTGAGCATGTGCACTTTGTGGCCATCACATTCACAATGACTGAGTGAGTAGGGCAACAAATCTGCATCAAATTTTGTGTTAAGCTTGAATATTCCTCCATGGAAACTATTTGGGTGATTCAGAAGTCTTTCGGGGACAATGCAATGAGTGCAGCACAAAATAATAGTGTGGCACAAATCCTTCAAATATGGTTGAGAATCTGTTGAAAAGGATCCATCCATGTTTTGGAAGGCTTGCAACAATCAGAACAGCTGACAATGTTGAACATGTATGGCTTAGGTTAAGAGACACTGGGAGAACTGTGCCTAGTTTGAAGGGGGCTGAGGTGTCATTGTCCTATGTAAAATTTTTCTTGTATTTTTTATCTTCTTCAATAAATGTCTCAACTTTTCATATTACATGGCTGGATACTTTCTAGACAAACTTCATATATAATCCTATTGCTTTATGGCCTTCAAGGTTTCTTTTTTTTTCTTTAGTTCTTTCTTTCTTTTTTTTTTACTTTATTGAAAAGATAACTTTTTTAGGGAAGATAATATTATTTAGGTTCAACAAATATGCTGTTACCTTTCTGCTGTCAAACTCACCATCCCTCAACTATAGCAGGCATCACCAATCAATTATTATACTCTATTTCTGATAAATCCTGATATAGCTTCTCAAAAGAGGTTCCAGGCAGCCCTGGCCTGTAAGGTTTCTCCTGGTAAATCCACGGATAACCTTATTAAGTATCCTTTATATGTAATAAGTTGTTTTTTTCTTGCTGCTTTCCAGATTCTCCTTTGATAGTTTGATTATAATATTTCTCTGCATGAGTCTCTTTGGATTTATACTACTTGGAGTCCATTTAGCTTTTTGGATTTTTATATCCATGTATATTATGGACTAAATGTTTGCTTCCCCCTAAAATTCATATGTGGAAGTGCTAATCCCCATTGAGATGGTATTTGGAAATAAAGCCTTTGGGAGATAATTAGGGTTAGATGTGGTCACGAGGGTGGGGTCCTCATGGTGGAATTAATGCCCTGATAATAAGTTACATCAGTGAACTTTTACTCTTTCTCCACATGCATAGAGGAGGTCATGTGAGCATACAGTAAGATGGTGGCTGCCTACAGGCCAAGAGAAGGGGCCTCAGAATAAAACCTACCTGTTGGCTTGATCTTGAACTTTCTAGCCTCCAGAACTGTGAGAAAAATAGATGTCTTTTTTTTTTAAGCCACCCAGTCTATGGCATTTTATTATGGCAACCTGAGCAGACTAAGACAATGTCTTTCCTTAAATTTGAGAAGTTTCTAGCCATTATTTCTTTAAATAATGTCCTTCCTGTTTATCTATATCTTCTTTTTCTGAGACTCCCATAATGTGTATTTGGTCTACTTGGTAGTACCCCATAAATCTTTTAGGCTTTTCACTTTTCTTCATTATTTTTGTTCCTCATACTCAATAATTTTAAGGACCTGTCTTCAAGTTCACTGATTCTTTTGCCTGTTTGCATCTACTGCTGAACCCTTGTAGTGAATTTTTCAATTCAATTATTGTAATTTTAAGCTTCAGAATTTTTGGTTCTTTTAAAAATAATGTCTTTTTGTTGATATGATTGTTTTGTTCATATATCGTTTTCCAGATTTTCTTCAGTTCTTTGTATTTTCCTTTAGGTGTTTGAACATATTTAAGATAGTTATTTTAAAGTGTTTGTCTAATAAATCCAATACCTGTATTTCTTCAGGGATGGTTTCTGGAAAGTAATTTTGTTCCTTTGAATGGGCCATGTTGTCTTATTTCTTCCTATGCCTTTTAATCTCTTGTTGAATAATGGGCATTTGAAAAAATAGTCACTTCTCCCAGTCCTTGAGACTTACATGGAAGACCACCACTAATTAGTTGGCCCCACCATTCCCTGTCTGAGCTTTGAGTCAGGCCAGACAGAAACCAGCCATTTTGGCAGCCTATGGACAGGTTAGAACATTGCAAATATCTTATTAATATTTTCCAGATTCAAGTGAGGAAAACAGGAATTGGGTCACTTCCTTCTGAATGTACTGTGCTGGAGAGAAGGTAGGGCAAAGGCAAAGAAAAATGCCACAAAATTTTCTACCATTTTGAAGGAGACTTTTTTTCTTGATTAAGTGTTTTCTTGGCTGCTATAAATCTTTGACTAGTTTCTAGAACTCCTATAAAGTCATTTCAGTCAATCTATAGTTATTTTTAAAGTGTCTCCATGGAAGAATAAGGGCCTGGAGCCTTCTAGTCTGTCATCTTGCTGTTACTCTCAGAATATTAGTTTTAAAGCAGAGCAAAACAAATATAAGTAAAGAATCTGATTTTTTTTGAAAAATTTACCCTTAGTCTCAAAGGCTCAAAGCTTTGATTAGTGATGTTTTAGCATTTATGTGTTGATCATTTGTTATGTCTTCTTTTGAAAAATATCTATTCAGGTCCTTTGCCTATTTTTAAATCAGTATATTTATTTTCTTGCTAATGAGTTTTCGAGTTTCTTATATATTTTGGATATTAACTCCTTATCAGATGTATGGTTTGTAAATATTTTCTCCCATTCCGTAGGTTGTCTGTTCACTCTGTTGATTATTTCCTTTGGTATGTAGAGGGGTTTTTTAGTTTGCTGTAATTATCTATTTTTTCTTTTGTTGCCTGTGCTGTGGGGGTCACATCAAAAAAATCATTGTCCAAACCTATGTCATAGAGATCTCCCCTATGTTTTCTTCTAGTAGTTTTACAGTTTCAGGTCTTAAGTTTAAGTATCTAATCCATTTTGAGTTAGCTTTTGTATATGGTGTGAGATGAAGGTCTAATTTCATTCTTTTGCACGTGGATATCCAATTTTCCCAGCACCATTTATTGAAGAGACTATCCATTCTCCATTGTGTGTTTTTGGTATCTTTGTCAAAAATCAATTGACTGTAAATGCATGGATTTATTTCTGGGCTCTCTATTCTTGTAGCTAACATTTCATCTGCAGTGAGTGGAGATTGCTGAGTACTCTGAGTAGATGTTTATGGCAGATTCAGTGCTGCCAGGCAGTTCAAGTGGGGGCTCAGCTGAAATGGATAAAGCCAATCACTTGTAGATGATCAAAATGTAAGCTAATTATATTCTGGAATGGAAGGTAGTGGGAAACTGCATTTGTAGAAAATGAGTGCTTTTAATCTTGAGTGACACGCTTGTAGTTCATAAAATCTTCCATTTTTCTAATATAGGCAGATTTATTAAATTTACTTTCTTCCAGATGATAGAATGCTGACAATTTTGCCAAGGAATTCTCTATAGATAAAATTAAAAGAGGAAGGAAAGATATTTCTTTCTTTCATAATATCCACTTATGTTTATGAATATAGAGAAGATCACTGAGCCCTGGAGAAATGCAATGTCTAATGTTTATTCCCTTATAAACAAACTTATTTTTTGTCCATTAGAAGAAATTTACTTATGGTTATAAAAATAAAACTGCATTCATAAGTGATCATCTTTGCTCCCCTCACCACCCTAGTTTCTTTTTCTGATCTTTTCTTTTTCATATAACGAGATCACCACTCACTTAGATATTAACCTATATGCCTGGGAGTGATTTTTGTCTGCTCTCTTTCTCTCCTTTTTCTCTATATCAAAGTAGCCACCAATTCCTGTCATTCCTTTGAGTCTCCTCAAATTTTCTTGACTTTATTTTCTCCTCTTCAGCCTTATAGAGGCTATCAGAATTTTAAACCCTCATAATCTCTCATGTGAACTCATTTCTTCTTAAATGAGCTTTTAGATTCTATTCTTATCTCTCCCACCAAATCTACCCTTCCTCTGTCATCAGAGTCATCTTTCTCAAATGTAACTCTGTCCTATTAATCTCCTGTTTAAAAGCCTATGTTTGCTTCTCATTCAGTGCCTTCAGGATAAAGTTCAAGTGATTGCCCTGTGTGGCAGACTAAAGATGGCCACACATTCTTTGATACTTCTCCCTTTGAGGAATGGGGTCTGTGTTCACGCCCATTGAATATGGATGGACTCTGAACTGTGACTGTTTTAACAACAACAAAAAAAGACATATAACTGAAGTAATGCTGTTCCAGTTTGGGGGACCAGAAGTTGAAACTGGCTGTTTGTACTTTCATGTACCACTTACTCTTGGGACACTCCCTCTTGTAACCTAGCTGCCATGCTACAAGAAATCCAAGCCATGTGGAGGGGCTACGTGTATGTGCTTCAGTTGACAGCTCCAGCTGAGCTCTCAGCAGCAATTGCCAACATGTTGTTGAGCAATCTTGAACCTCCAGCACAATTGATTGAGCTTTCAGATGGACATCAGCCCCAGCCAACATTTGACTGCAACGACAACAAAATACAACCACAGAGCTGAGCCCTGTCAACCCAGAGAAATGGGACAAATAATAATGAACTGTTGTTTTAAGTCACTGAGCTTTGAAGTGGATTGTTATGCAGTAATAGATAACTGAAAGAACCTGAATTAAAATGTGCCTTCTGATCCTGTTTTGACATGCTCTTCTAAACTTGCATCTCACAATTATTCTGCAAACACACTATATTTCAGCCAATATCTAAATACGTGGGGAGTTCTTTTGTGACTCAATATGTTTGCATGTCCTGTGCCTTTTCCTAGAATACACTTCTACTCCTTGTCCACCTGGAAAATTCTTATTCGGCTTGTGTCAACTCTTCTATGAGGACAATTTTGTCTTCCTCTGGGTAGAATTAGTTTCTGCTTCTACTGTGTTCCCATTGTAGCCTGGATCACAGATCTTATTATACTCTATCATAATAGTTTTGTGATTTTTATTCCTCACTTTTTTTCTGGAGGGCAGTGATCATGTGTTATTTAACTTTGCATTCCTAGCACTTAGCAGAGCTCTGGTATAGAGTGGATAGTACATCTGTTTCTGTGTCTCTGTGTGCCTGTGTATGTATATGTGTGTGAAGGGGCAAAGTGCGTTTGTGGGCCTGGAGCAAGAAAAACATGTTAGACTATATTAGACTGTTTTAGGTTTTTCCTTTCTTCTTTTTTAGGTAAAATATGATTTAATGATCTGATGTGTGATGTCAGAAATTCCTCAGAGTAATTGTAACTAGTAGACCCTCAAATTAAATTTCAGACAGGGTAAATAAATTTCATAAATTTAAGAGACTTGTTTTGGACTAGGAATATCAAAATTCACTGACATACATATATATCAGATGTACTATCAAATCAACCCAGTGATCTATTGTCTAATGATTACTTTTATGAAATCATCTCTAATATCATATATTAAGTATCTTTACATTGAAAACCTATCCTAGTGATGATAAGGTAGGCAATGCTGAAGTAACAAACACCAAAAAATTTCCTCTACTTTTCAGTGGCTATTTCTTACCCACATAAAGTCTGCTGTAGTTCTAGAGATTCTCCAGGAAAGTTTCCTTCCACGCAGGGAGTGACAGAGGAATCCAAGCAGGTACAATCTTGTGATTCCACCTTTGCCACATAGCGTCTCCATTTGCTGAGAATAGGTGCGAGAGAAGGATAATGTACGACTTTCTCATTGCCTCAGTGCTAAAGTGAAACATGTCTCTCCTATTCTCTTCCACTTACAGTCCATTTGCCAGAATTAATCCCATGGGCCTACTTAACTGCAAGAGGGCCAGGTACACAGAAAGGAACCAGATTTGGTGAATACTAGTAATCTTTCCTCCTTTTTAGTCCCTGTAGCTTGCTCTGAGGTTCACATTGTAATTGGTTTTATTTTTTCTGTTAGTTTTGTAAGAACTTTGACCATATGCAATAAAATCTGATAGCAATTCCAGACAGATTATATTACTTCTAAGATTCCTCAACCAAAATTCTGGAAATGGTGTACAGGAAATTCATTAAAAGAAATGGACGTGATACATGAAATTTCTATACTGTAGAAGAGATGACTTATCAGAAAGATCAGCCTAAAAATTGATGATATATGTATGTAGCTTGTTCTCTGCAAAGCCCTTGGTGTGAGTTATTTTCTGTTATTGATTTTGTGATACATGACCTTGCTCTATGGTAGAGTATGGCTTTCTCATCAAGATTTGTCTTTGATATCAAACAACTGTCCAAGTTCAATATGTCTTCAGTTTTTTCTCTATTCCCACTTTCAAGTATGCAGTATGGCCTTTTCCCCCTTCTAGTATCTCTGTTATGTGTTATGTAACTTGTGAAATCCGAGTATAAGATAAAATGTTATTCAAAGTTTAGGCTTTAACTATCTCAGTAGTTTGGGCTTGCATCAGGTTTCCTGAATGCCATGTTTGCGTTTTTTCTCTAGTAATTACAGGAAAGAGGGTCAAGGAGAGGAAGCAGTAAGTATAGAAACATCTGGGTCCTATTGTGTAGCTACAATCAGTGCCATCATTAATCTTTAAGATCCTCACCCCTATTTACTAATAAACAGTGAGTTCATCCAGAGTATCACAGCAATCAAAGTTAAGTGGTGAAGTTAATTGGAATCCAGCAGCCTCCTGTATCCCGTCTGTAGCTATTCCTCTGTGTTAAGCACAGAAGTGCTCAATGATCCTGGTTGTGTTTTTGACTAAGAAAGGGAGATTGAAAAAAGTAGTTTAAAAGAAGAGAATGGGTCTGGAGTTCGTTTTTTTTTTTTTCAAGTTTGAGACTTAAGCCATGTGGCTTGCGGGGTAGAAGAGAATCAGGATTCTCTGGTGTTGCTGTTCCCTCTTTGTGGCCTTATGAGGTTGGAGGCACAATATTCAGCAGCCTCCTACCCAGCAGGAAGAGCAGAGAGGAGAAAGGAGGGTAACATGAAGGGGGAAAGTCTAATAGTCCTCCCAATTTTTCATCCATTCATGCATATGTGATTTAACTTTTGGACTTCACTGGCTTGAATCATTTCTTAAGGTGGCTGATGTGCTTCTCACTCAGGGTTTCTGTGCGTGTATGTTCCACACAGGGACAAAGTAAAACTTGAGATCTCTGACAATCAGCTTGCCTTTTCTTCTCATCCTTGCCTGTGGAAGAGGGGCCATATACAGGTATGTGGACATTCCACTGAAAGTCTCTCCACTTCTTATAGATGCCCCTTGGGGAGATCAGATTCAGGGAGGTGACCTTTGGGGATTCCAGGTCTTTGGTGTCCCAGGTCAAGGGGGAGATTGGGTTCTAAATGGACATGTCCCCTTGGGTGTTCATAATCTGTATCCTGCACAGAAGGTCATGGCTAAAGAAAGGCCAGAGCTAGTACTTCTAAAGTGAGAACCTAGGGCAGGGGCTCTGATTGCCAAGGTCTAAGGGCAGTACTGATGACAATATTATGCTTTGAGACACCTCAGCTGGAAACAGCAGGTATTAATTAAACTAGGCAAAAACAAAGATGGTAGGGAAAATATAGTTAAACTTGTTTCTTTTGATTTTGTATTAAGTATAAAGTGAATTCCAAAGATAATATGGAAATTACCTATCTAATAGGCCACTCCATTACTTCAAGTCATGAGAGGTTGTTGATATTCTGAAACTTCAAACTGCAAAGATTGGCCAGTATTTTCTCATATTTGGAGAAATTACAGAAGAATAGCTTTTACCCTATTTTACACATGGGATTATAAATGAATCACCTAAAAGAAGAGGAGGATTAGGTAGCTGGAAGTAGGCATTGATACTGTCCTCGAGGCAACTCTTCAAAAGCATGACATATTGCAACCCTGTACATTTTTTCCTCTTACTAAGACAAAAGTGGAATCAAGAGCAGAGGAATATAAATGTCTGTCAGATCTTTTTATTTAGGTTTCCTTGGGAAAGACCCTAAGTTGAAGGCATTATAGAGACTTCTCACTTAATGACTGTAATTAATGTTGCATGTGCTATGGCCCAATAGAAATGCAGAGAATGACCCTGAATTGCAGTTGCTGGCCATTCTGAAGTGCTCCTTAAATGTGAAAACATTATAGCATGTCAGTGATATAATAATGCCTTTTATTTCTCTCAACACTGCTAATGAAGCAATCACCATGTCCTTAATTCATTTCTGTCATTTAGCCATTCATTTTAATATGATAAAATACATTTTTTCTTTTTAAAAATTAAAAAAAATTTTCATTATTATGGGTACATAACAGTTATATATATATTTATAGGGTACATGTGATATTTTGATATATGTATAAATGTTTATCAATCAAATAAGGGTAAGTGGGGTATCCACCACCTCAGGCATTTGTCATTTCTTTCTGTTAGGTGATATAGTATTCCATTGGGTATATGTGCTACAATTTCTTTATTCATTCATGCATTGGTGGACACTTAGGCTGATTCCAAATCTTGGCTATTGTGAATAGTGCCACAATAAACATAGGAGTGCAGATATCTTTTCAACATACTGATTCCCCTTCTTTTGGATATATACTCAGTAGTGGGATTGCTGGGTCATATGGTAGTTCTATTTTTAGTTTTTTGAGCAAGCACCATATTGTTCTCCATAGTGGTTGCACTAATTTACATTCCCACCAACAGTGTATAAGGTTTCTTCTTTCTCTGCATCCTCAGCAGCATTCATCATTGCCTGTATTTTTGATAAAAGCCATTTTCACTGAGGTTAGATGATATCTCATTGCAGTTTTGATTTGCTTTTCTCTGATGATGAATGATGTTGAGCATTTTTTCATATACTTGTTGACCATTTGTATGTCTTCTTTTGAGAAATGTCTATTCAGATCCTTTGCCCATTTTAATTGTATTATTTGATTTTTTTTTCCTACTGAGTTGTTGGAGCTCCTTATATATTCTACTTATTAATTCCATGTCAGATGGGTAGTTTGCAAATATTTTCTCAATTCTTTGGGTTGTCTCTTCTCTTTGTTGTTTCCTTTGCTGTACAGAAGCTTTTTAGCATGATACGGTCCCATTTGTCCAATTTTGCTTTGGTTGCCTGTGCTTTGGAATTATTACTCAAGAAGTCCTTGTCCAGACCAATGTCCTGAAGTGTTTCCCCAGTGTTTTCTTTTAGTAGTTTCATAGTTTCAGGTCTTATATTTAAGTCTTTAATCCATTTTGATTTGATTTGTGTATATGGTGAAAGATAAGGGTCTAGTTTCATTCTTCTGCATATGGATATCCAGTTTTCCCAGCTCCATTTATTGAAGAGACTGTCCTTTCCCCACTCTATGTTCCTGGCACATATGTCGAAGATATTAATAAGTTCACTATAGACGTGTAGATTTGTTTCTGGGTTCTATATTCTGTTGCATTGGTCTCTGTTTCTGTTTTTATGCCAGTAGCATGCTGTCTTTGGTCACTGCAGTTGTATCAGCACTGGGGTTGACCCAAGCCCAGTAATGTTGTGATTCTTGTAGACTCCTGGCGGTACTGCCTTGGTGGACTTGGGTAAGATATGGGAGAATTTCCTGGCTTACCAGGTAAAGTCTCTCACTCTCTTCCCTCACTCTTTGTGCTGGGCTGCTTGAGTTGGAAGAGGAGTGACTCCCCCTTGGCCTTCTGTCCCAGGTCACACCTGAATCCATCCCAGTCTCACCCAAAGCCTGTGATGACTGTTGCCTGGCTACCTCTGATGTTTATTCAAAGCCCAAGGGCTCTTTAGTCAGCAGGTGGTTAATCCTGCCAGGACTAGGTCCTTCCCTTCAGGGCAGCATGTTTCCTTCTGTCCTAGGGTGGGTCGAGAAATGCCATCTACTAATAGAAACTAAGGTCTAGAATCAGAGGCTTGAGGAATCTACTTGATACTTTCTTTTACTGTGGCTGAGCTGATACCCAAGTTGCAAAACAAAGTCTTCTGTGTTCTTCCCTTTCTTTTCCCCAAGTGGAAGGAGACTCCCTGAGCCACACTGCCTGGAGTTGGGGGGTGGGGTTGGTGACACAGGTACTGGCTTGGGATGACACCAGTGGTATCTCCCTTGGGCACATGTACCCCAAGTCCATTGGCTCCAAGCCAGGACAGCTGCAGGAATTGCTCAAGGAGTGCAGCATTTGTGGCCTGACTGCCTTGTGAAGTTAGTCCATACCCCAGGCTGCTTTTTGTCAACTGGTATTGTGGCTAGCCAGAACTTGGGTTTCAGGGTGGAGGATTTCCCTTTGGCTTGGCTTGTCTAAAAGCTCCCTCCATGGTTGCCAGCAGAATTCTGCCCTGTGCTGTGTTCCCCTGTGCCAGGGTGGCCCTGAATTCCAATGCAAAGTCCCACAATCATTTCATTCTCCCTCCCTCAGGCACACAGATTCTCTCTCTACTTGTCACTGGTGCAGCACTGCCAGGGGAGAGAGGTTGGGTGGTGTAGGAAATGACAGACTTTTTTCTGCCCTCTCCAGTGCCTCTTTCCTTGATATAATGTTAAAACTTGGTACTGTGATTACTCACTTGATTTTTGGTTCTTCTGAAGGTACTTCTTTATATGGATATTTGTTAAATTTGGTGTTTGTGGGGAGGGATGATCACTGTAGGTTTCTGTTCAGCCATCTTGCCATGCCTCCTCTTCTTTGTCTATGCTTGTTGCATAGACTTTTTTCTCCTATTGTATTACTTCTTTAGCATTATTCCTAAAGTCATAAAATAATAGAATTGGAAGGAACTTTGGATCTTATCTTGTTCAACTTCTTAATTAATGCAAATTTCATCAGAGATGGGTACTTACCTTCCCTCCTTGCATACTATCATTGTTGGACACTCTTGGCCACAAAAAGCAGGTGACTCAGGAGGGAAATGGGAATTTATCTTTTTCTGGATTTTGTTTGAGAATTTAGAGTGATGGGAGTGATATGTACCCACACATTATAAAGTGACAGGCACATCTATGCAGGACCTGCTATGAGCTAGTCCATACTGTCTTCTGAACTATCTGTTTCTGTTACCCACTTTTAGGAGGACAGAGAATGCAGAGTAGAGTAAGGGAGAGGAGAAAGCTGCACAGGTAGAGGACTCTAGAGATATGAAGAGGGTTACTTTCAAGTCTTCAGCTGACTACTGATCAATGTGTGCTTGTGAGGGAACTAATAGAGACTATACAAGGATTCATTCAAAAAGATTAGGGAGAACAATCTACAGTGCTCACCCAGGGCCAGGAATAATTACTGTTCCCACTAGCCAGAATGATAAACATCATAACTCATGAGATATTGGGTAGGGTACTCAGAAGTAGAGAAAAAAATCGTCCTAGATTAAATGATGTTCTGGTCTGAACAAAGAAAGCTTAAAAGCAAGTCTGATATAGAAAAGAGAAAACAATAAGGAAACTATAAAAAGAAGAGCAAATAAAACAAAAATATGTAGAAGATACAAATAAGGATCAGAGAGAGTGGAAATCAATGATGGAAAACAAGCAAGTAGAGAAAATCAGTGAAACCAAAATCTAGTTTTTAAAGAAGATTAATAAAATTTATGAATTTCTAACCAGACTCATCAGGAACAAAAGAGAGTAAACACAAATTACCAGTGTCAGGAGCTAGAGGTGGCATCTCTTGTAAGTTCTACCGATATCAAAGAGTAATAAGGGAATGCTATAAAAAACTTTGTCCCAAAATTTGATGGCTGAGATTCTACTGATATTGAAAAGTTCTACTCTCCCCACATTTACTCACTATTTTTTCAAAGATTCTGACCCCTAAATATCTCTAACACTTGTTGACTTCCCTCCATCCTCCAGCATCATATTCTGGCTTAGGCCACCATCTTACCTTATTGTATGAAACTCTTAGCTGAGCTCATGGACTCTCCCTGGCCGTCCTATTTTTAAAATGTGGAAACCTATTATATCACTCCTGTTCCTGTTCAAATGATTTTTTATTACACTAAGGAGAAGTTCAATCTGATTAAACTCTTCCAGCTGTTTTTCTCATCACTCTCCCTTCACATTCTATGCTTCAGCAACAAACTGTGCTTTCTGTTGCCTCTGAGCACATGCATTTCCCCTTTGCCTATAACTCTTTTATTCATATTCATTAAGCTAACTGTTACCCTCTTTCAGTTCTCAGCTTAAAAGTGTATTCTTTCAGGAAGTTTTTCTTGACCACTCATATCTGAGATAAGTGTTCCTTATGTTCTGTCGAAGCCCTCTACATGTCCCCATCTCAACACTTATCACATTATGTCATTATTGTTTTCTTCTCTGTAACCCTCAATGGGCTGAAAGTTCATCAAGATGGAGGAATACTTACTTTTGTTCTTTGTGTTTACTCTTTCATATGACAGAGGCACATAGTAGTCAATAAATAATTGTTAGAGAGTGATGATGTAAATTTTACTCTGTTCGAACCTCAAATCCAATAGCACTCTAATTTTCAACACAGGTTATTTTAGACAGGATACAAAGAATAGTTTCTTGATTCTAACTTCTAATCATCTACTGATAACATGATCGATATTGAAAACATGATTTACTTTCTCTTAAATTTTCTTGATTTTATAGGTATTATCAATCTATTATCCAAAAGTAAATATTGATGCAATAATTTACTAGCAGACTTTTGTGACTATTCATAAACTGTGAGATGAAAGTGGAAAGCTTTCAATTGGATTATAGCATTTTATTGAATCTAAGAATCTATAATTGATTGAGCAGTATATTATACTTTGTGAAATTGCCTTTGCTTTTAGTATTATTCCAAAGTTCTTTTCCTTTGGCTTTGTTCTTTTGACCAAAGCCCCTCCTAGAATCAGACACTAAGCAACCCCTATTCCAGGGGAGAGCCCTTTGCCATCACTTATACATTAATTCTTGTATCAGTTCTCTTCTATTTTTAACATCTTTGGTGAATTTTTAATAAAACTCAGTGTGTCTCTGCTAACCAGAGATAGTGCTAATTGCTTCTTGGCAATTTCTTCTTTCACTTATATTTCCCTTCTGCTTCTTCCTCATCACTTTTTTTTTTTTTACTAATTATAAAAGTCATTTTGTTTACTGCTAAAAATTTCAAATATATATATAATTAGAAGAGAGGACTAACATCCAGAGATGAAGCCCTGTTAACATTTAGGTATATTTTTCATACCAACATACTGTATATTGTTTGAGCCCTCCTTTGCTGTAGTTGCTTCAAATGTTTTCCCCTTATTCGATTTTAATTTTTGCCTTTAAATTTTGGAGAGTTTTCTCTTTTGTGCAATCAAATCTATTCTATTTATTTCACTGCTTTTATACTTAGAAATGACTTTTTCACATAAAGTGAACATATTTACCATTTTTGCCCTATTTTAAAATTTTTCGGTTTTTGTAGTGAATGCTGTAGCTTACATGTGTTTTAATTTTATAAGTTTATTAATTTCCCAGTAGTCAGTATTCTTTAAATTATAGTCAATTGTGTCTGTCTGATTTCCATTGACTTGCAATGTTTCTCTAAACAAATATTAAGGTCTTTTATAGACTAGTGTCTGTTTATAAGTTATTCTGTATGTTTATGATTGTCTATCTTGTACCAGTGCAATGCTGTGTTAATTGTTATAGCTTGTCATCTAATATTTCATATAGGCATTTCCTCTGTAACTTTTCTTTTTTCCTCCAAGTTTTATTAGCTGTTTTAACCTCTTTTATATTTGATAAATTTTGGACTAATTTTGTCAAGATTCAAATAATCGTATTGGGTCGCTGATATTGTTTTATTACTATATATTAATTTGGAAATAGTGACCATGTGAAATATATATTACTATACATATTATAATATATACATATATTTTTATTCAGTCTTCCTATAAAAATATGCTGTCTCTCACAGAGTTTTTCTGTTACTCATTTATCTTGCAGGTTTAAGGTATTTTGGGTAAAGTTACATCTAGGTAAATTAGGTATGTTAGTTATTGTTGCTACAGTAAAATTCAACTTTATTTCTTTATTTTTCTATTTTGTATTCTAATTAACTATCACTGGTGTATTGAAAAAATATTAAAGACATACTTGGTTTATTTCAATATGTATATATTTACTGCAAAACAAATGATGTAACCAGTAGGTTTGATTCAGAGGAAGAAGTCAGTGTAGGCTTCCATAGTTGACTAAAGGTATAAAAAAGAGAAAGGAATTTAGAAATAGAAAAAAAGATAAAGATATTTCTGACAATTCAGGGCAAAGAGAATTATGGAGATGAGTAAGGTTAGAAAGTGCTAAGATTGTGGAAAACCTTGGATACTAGATTAGGACTATAATAATTCAAACAGCATTGTAGTCACACAAGAATAGACAATCACATCAGTGAAGCATATGTTCTTGAGGAGAAAGTGGCATACACAAATGCCACTTTTGAAAGGTAATCTTTAGATGATGTTTAGGTTTGGTGTATTCATCTGCTCAAGCTTCTATTACAATATGCGAGAGACTCTGTGGCTTAAACAATAGAAATTTATTTTCTTACAGTTCTGGAGGCTAGAAGTCCATGATCCAGGTGCCAGCAGATCTGATTCCTGGTGAGGGCTCTCTTCTTGTCTTGTAGACGGCTGTCTTCTAGCATTGTGCTCACATGACCTCTTGTTTGTGTGTGTGCAGAGAGAGAGAGAGAGAGAGCACACACCCTGCTGTCTCTTCCTCTTCTTATAAGGACACCAGTCTTACAAGGTTAGGGCACTATCCTTCCAGCCTCATTTAACTTTTATTACTTCATCACAGGCCCTATCTCCAAACATAGCCATGTTATTAATCTATTTAGGGGTTACGGTTTCAACATATGAATTTTGGGAGATCCAAATATTTCATCAATAATATTTGATATGCAAAGAGGAGAGCCTAGAAAAATGCTGGCTAGCTTGGCAACAATGAGGAAATGGGGATGTGAGAGAAATTTTGAAGGAGGATATAGGAAAAAAGAGCATCAAAGGTGACCATTGAATCCTTACTTTGGAAAGCCAGAGAGGGAACTATCTACTTATTAATACTACTTGGAGATGATGAATAACGCTTTTGGCATCAATTTTGAAAAAACACAGAAAGTTTATAAAAGACAGGAGGCTATGAGTCTAGCTGGTTGGGTATTTGGGAAAGATAATATTGATATTCTAGGCATTGTTTAAATATTATAGAAGCCTTAGGATAGAATCATGGGGACATTTTTATTTATTTATTTATTTTTTCAGCATATTATGGGGGTACAAATGTTAAGGTTATATATATTGCTCTTGCCCCCCTCCCCCCTCGAGTCAGAGCTTCAAGTGTGTCCATCCCCCAGATGGTGCACATCACACTCATTATGTATGTATATACCCATCCGCTCCTCCCCCCTCTCATCTGCCCAACATCCGATAAATGTTATTCCTGTATGTACACTTAGGTGTTGATCAGTGAAACCAATTTGCTGGTGAGTACATGTGGTGCTTGTTTTTCCATTCTTGGGATACTTCACTTAATAGAATGGGTTCCAGCTCTATCCAGGAAAATACAAGAGGTGCTATATCCCTATCTGCAGCTGCCAAGAGAGATAATTTAGCCACCACCCGGAGGCATCTCCAGGGAATGGGACCTTTCCTTTTGGGGCCCTACAGCTGACTGAGGGGTACTCAGATGGTGAGCTCCCTACCCGCCAGCCCTTCCAGGTGCTGCTGGCCTGGTGACTCCAGGAGAATGGAGCAGATCCTGAGGCTGAGAGACATCGACCCAGCTTGGGCACTCTGTGGGTGAATTAGGACCAGCACTCCTCTCCCTGGTGGGGTTAGGAATTGAATTCTGACATTTTTTGATATGACAAGATTTTTATGATATTGAGAGATCATTCATTATAAAGTCCTTTTATAATCCAAGGGTCAGCAAACTTTGTGTATAAAGGGGCACATAGTAAATATTTTAGGGTTTGCAGGCCACAGGTCTCTGCTGTAACTACTCAACCTGCCGCTGTAGTACAAATATGTCCATAGACAATATGTAAATGAATATGACTGTGTTCCAATAAAATGTTATTTACAAAAACAGGCTTTGAGCTGGATTTGGCTCATGAATTGTAATTTGCCAACCCCTGGTCTAACCCATTATGCAGAGTATCTTATAAATTTAATCATTATTGGGATCAATATATTGAGGTAGATGAATAGTATGGGTGGTTACTATGCTCTAAAAGATTAAAGTCCTGCAATTTTTGAAAAAGTCCTTAGAAAATATAGTCAATGTATTTTTCAATAACCCCAGAAACTTTCTTTTACTAGTTTATTAGGTGCATGGTACCTCAAAGGTGGAGATTGGGGTGATATATGAATTTGAAAAATTGTCTAAATATTATATTAGTCACCCTTCTTTTTCATGTTTTTTAAAATTTATTTTTAATTGAAAAATTATATATAATTATGGTGCACAACATGATGTTTTGGTATATGTATACATTGTAGCAATCGTGCCTCCTTTTGACATTAGTAGCTAGTAAGTGACCCAGTAGACTAACTTAAATTTAACTTACTTTTTACTCATCTCAAATGCTTGTATCTCTATAATAACCTTCTGCAGTCTTCTAGTTAGGAAGAAAGTCTCCATTCTTGGCATCATATTCTGCTTCATAGCTATTTATGACATTAAAGGAGCATTGTGGCATAGAGGGTTTGTAAAGCCAGACTCTATGACTTAATGGTTGTATGATGTTCTTACAGTTACTTAAACCTCTGTGGATTTTACTTTCCTCAACTATCAAATGGTAATAATGATAGCTCCCATCTCATAGGGCTTTTTATGAGGATGACATGAGTTAATACACATAAGTAAAGCATTTAGAATAGTGATTGACATTAGTAATTGTTTAATAAATCATTATCATTAGAGTTTCCCTATTAGACGGTAAGCTCTTTGAGGGCAAAAATGATATTTTGCTCTGACTATAAAGCAATTTTCATGGAGGACACTAATATTTAACACATGGTAGCTAATGTTATTATTGTTATTATCCTCACCTGGTGTAAGCAATCCTTAACTTTTTGTTAAATCAAATTGTTTCCATACTCATGTTTATTCTTTGGAAAAGGTGTTAGCTTGCAGTAAAATACACAGTGTAAAGAGAAACAAGGTAAATAAAGGAATGTTGAGAGAAATTTTACAAATTAGTTAAATGACTTGTGAGCCAAGAATAATTTATGAATCTGTGAGTAAATAGCAGCATCCACCTTAGCTATCTCAAGATCTTCGTGGCTCAATATGTTTGTTAATTGTTAGCATTGCTGCTTTTAATTTCTCTCAGTCTAATGGGAAGGGTAATAGCTATATTTATACTAACTTGAGTCAAAATGTATGGGAACAGAAATTTATTAAATAGTTTCAATATCTACCAACTTCTTTTTCCTAACACACAATGCTGGTATCTCTGCTACTATACCATCCTCATTACAATTTCTGGTGCTTGTTAACTTTAGTTCTGGGCTGGTCTTCCACTTAATGCACCATGATAATTTCTCAGTGGAATCACTGAAGTTCTTCACTTTTCCTTTTTCTCCCTCTCACATTTAGATTCTGTCCCCCCGCCCCAATTTATGCTCAATTTTACTCTTCATATGTGCATTAGTGTCTTAAACTCCACCCAAAATGGCTATTTTTGTACATTGAGGCCTAAAAATTATCCACAACTTTTATTTAGTCTCAAGTTATCAGAATTTTTTCTTTGTCTTTGTTTTATTTTAGAACTTTTTTTTTTATTTCAGCATATTATGGGGGTACAAATATTATGGTTACGT
>VBSM01003185.1:617282-644865 GCA_008086735.1 Cheirogaleus medius | reverse complement strand
AGATGCTCAGTAATGGGATTGCTGGATCAAATGGTAGATCTACTTGTATCGCTTCAAAAAGTCCTCAAACAATAAAAAGTTTTAACAGCCTGGCCAATTAGGAGACTCTGGCAGGGGTGGGGAACC
Organism: Cheirogaleus medius; assembly: GCA_008086735.1. Classification (NCBI taxonomy): domain Eukaryota; kingdom Metazoa; phylum Chordata; class Mammalia; order Primates; family Cheirogaleidae; genus Cheirogaleus; species Cheirogaleus medius. The sequence goes on along the minus strand of VBSM01003185.1, from coordinate 644,739 downwards.
TGCAGCCTCAAGGTTTATTAAAAGGATTTGTTCTGTAAAATTTGGATTCTATCAAAAGGCTGCACTCAGGAATCCAGAAGGCCACATGTGGCCCCAAGGCCGCAGCTTCCCCACCCCTGCTATAGTTTCTAAAAAGCTGATTGGTCAAGAATCCCAGGGATTCTATAATAGACTTAACCTTAGTACTGATTTTTCTTAAAATATGTACATAATCCCTTGAGTTTATCATTCACTGGTTTTATAAAAATAAATCTTGCTACTTTGAATGCTAAACTTAGAAATGAGCTTTGAATAAACAGTGATGTTCTGGGGCTCAGTTTATTTTCTTGTCAAGATCTTTAATAGCTCTTCTTTTTTTGTGTGTGTGAGTGCAGTTGACTATTATGATAAAATCCATCTAATTAGCTATCAATATTTGACAGAGTACTTTTTAGCAGTGCCATTCATTCAACTCAACAGAGCAGTCATTTCAATCAAGGAAACCACACCAGCCATTCAAATGAGAGAATACTGCCAGAGCTGGATTTCATCTTAATGGGCTTGATAAAGAAAATAAAACTTCAGGGTTTTTATTAGCCAATATATCTCATTAATATTGTGACTGAGACTGTCAGTATCCATTCTCAAAGCCATCAGTGTTTAGAACTCATCCTGAATAGATAAGACAAAAGGGAAAACAGGCATTATATATGTTGGTTTTCACTTAGCAACATGTAGATTGATCTTTTATCAGATCAAATGTATATCACACGTAGCCTCATACATGCCATTGACCTTTTTTCTTTTTCTCTTAATTTTCATATAGGCAAGTATAGCTCTGTTATTTAATTTCTGGGAAACTCTGAGCATGTTACTTTACTTCTCTAAGTCTTATTCTCATTCTTTGCAAAGTAAGAATAATGACATTAGAAATAGGAGTCAGTTTTTGTTGTGTAATAACCACAGTATTTTTGAGGCTTATAAGAATACATATTCATTGTGGCTTACATGTCAGCAGGTCAGCTGGGGTGAAGCTGATCTCAGCTGGGCTGAGCTGGGCTTGTCTCCAGGCTCTAGGTTGGGCCTAGGTTTGCTCTAAACTCCCCTCATCCTTCTGAGACCAGCTTTCTGGGACATGTTCTTCTCATGGCAATGGCAAGAGCCCAACTGTGCAAGCACATTTCAAGCCTTTGCTTTCATCATGTCTGCTAATATTCCATTGATCAAAGCAAGTCACAAGTTCAAAATAAATGGGATGAGGAAGTGCTCCTTCTACAACAGGAGGTGGGGGAGGAGGTGAATACTTTCTGAACAATAATCTACTGCACTTAACCTCACATGCTGATTGGGATGGTTCTATGAAATTAGGTACATGAGAGCTCTTTGTCAATTGTAAGGTACTGTGTAACTATGACATTTATAAGTGCTCTGTCACTATAAAATTCTAGCAAGATTCCTTTTGATATTGACCTACTATCCATTCCATAACTATCTATCAAGAAAAGCCATATACAAGGCTTATTAGCAGCTGTTGACTTAGAGTACTGAGGTATCATTGCACATTATTATAGTGAAAGGCTAAAAATCAGGAGTATCTATTACAGTCTAGGATGTTTAAACTACTTCTTGGCTTACCATAAGACTTTAAATTCAAGGAGAGAGCAAGCCAAGGAAAGAGGATTACGCTTGAACAGTCTTCATGATAAAATAGTAGTAATTAGTTTGAGCAAAATCCCATAATAGTTTTTTTTCCACACTTTGCAGGAAACCAAATGGCAGACAGATAAAACAAATTACTTTACTCGGGGTAATTAGCAAGCGATTATAAGGTTCTGCCTATGTTCTCCCAGGAGTACAAATATCATGACCTGCTTTTCGAAGAACTTTATTTTGCTTAATACCTAATCCATCTAAACTCACTGCAAAATCTGACAGCAACCTTGCCACAAACACTGAACAACCCAGAGTACCTGGGAGACCACAGCAATGCTAATATAATGATGAGAGGGAGGAGGGAAGAAGAAACATGATGTTTTTCTTTTATTTTCTTATTTATTTATTTTACCACCATTATTAGCTCCCAATTTGCATTTTTCTTTATGTAGGTATCACACAGGTCCTAAGAATTAATACATACATGTTTATGTACCAGTGTCTAGAATCATGAACTAAAATATTATTGTGTCTTTAAGTTCAGAACATTTTATTTGAGAACAATAACATCATTGAGAGAGAGAATTGTCCTCTTGATAGAGGTCATAGAAAATTCAAATTAATTCCTAATCAAATATGACTCAGGAAAACAGATAGTTCACATAATGTTTTGATTGAAGGACACTGAGACCTTCAGGATAAGGTTGCTGCCAACTGACAAAAATAAGGGCATCTCTCTATACTGAAAGTAGAGGGAATACAACACAGCAATACAGACTTTGGACATAGAGGCTATATGACCTACACACATTAAATATGGTAACCCCCTAAGACAATCAAATTTATTTATTGACATATATCATTTAAAAAATCTTCTCTAATTAATATATTCACTACAAAGGAAGATATACACATGGAGTTTTATATTTTGATGGGATTAATTTTTTCTTTTTAATGTATAAAATTCTGAAAATAGTTGTGTTATGACTTAATTTTTAAATTCCCAGTTATAGAACTGCTTTTTTCAGTACAGTGATGATTTTTCTAGTCAGTCAAGTCTTCCTACATGTTTATCCTCTTTTCATTTTTATATGCAGTCGTATTTGGAAAATATTTTGTGACTTATTTTAGATATTTGCAGACACAAACTTTGCTTCCATTCCATACTGATTTTTAAGTGCTCTATATTATAGACGTGCTGATTTTCTTTTTTGTTTAATAAGAATCAGAAGAATTGGATTCTCAACATGTGGAAGTATTTGAGAAAGAAGAAATATCTAGGAGGATTGTAGAACACTGAATATGCTTGACCTGACATTTCATGGAGTGGGTGTATTAAGCACAGCATGATTCCCTGCCAGATAGACACAGTCTTGTTCTGAGTTTAAGTTCAAGCTCTGCCACTTTGCTTGTGTTTTGTAAACTACCTGGGCAAGTTATTTGATCTTACTAAGACACCATTTTTTTCATCTGCAAAATTGAGCCAATGATACTACCTACATCAGGAGGTTGTTGTGAGCATCAAATGGGATAATGTACATAAAATAACATGGTGTTAATGTGCAATTAATTTTATTATTAATACATCAGAGTAAGATGAATTGGCATATATTATACTGAGAAATCAAATAGTGTATTGATTAAGGCAAAGAGAGAGGCCAATATTCTAAAAAAATAAAAATAAAAAAGAAACCCGAGACACATAACTAACAGGGTACTAGGAACAGGAACAATATTGTCCTAGCCAGATACAAGAGGTGAATGCTAAACATTTTTCACTTCTGAAAGTTAGACTTGAGACTGGATTCTTTAGTCATTACAGTGAATTGATTATTTTTCTACGTTAAATCTATAAGTCATATTGTAAAATATTAAAATTCAGGGTTTTTTAATTTAGTTGGACATTTTGGTACATTGATTACATTATAGGCCCTAATTTTGTATGGTTTTCTGATCCATGCCCTATGGTAGTGCCCACCCACACTGACTCTGCACTTGGTCTAGAAGATAGCCAGTCTGAGATGGCCTTGGCTGAGAAAATTAGGCTTTCCTCCATGCTTCTCTCACATCTCTCCAACAGTCTAGCCCAGGCACATTCTCATAGTGGAGGAAAGGGGTCCAAAAGAGGAAGCAGAAATGCATAACTGCTTTTTCAAGTCTCTGCTTACATCAAACTTGTTATTTTTTAATTGGCAGCTCTTTTACTTTTTCCCCATAGTATTTTCCTGGGAATAATTTTATATAATAGATCTTTAGAAAACAGATTGTATTTCCCTATGGGAACAATGCTACATTTAGCAGGGATGATTTTGACTTTTCATTTTCCACTTGGTATTCAACCTATTGATTATGTAACATTCATCTAAAATTCATTTCCAGGCCAGGTGAGATGGCTCATGCCTGTAATCCCAGCACTTTGGGAGGCGGAGATGGGAGGATTGCTTGAAGCCAGGAGTTCATGACCAGCCTGGGTAACATAGCAAGACCACATCTCTACAAAAAATAATAACAAAAGAGTTAGCTGAGCATGGTGGCACATGCCTGTAGCCTCAGCTACTCAGGAGGCTGAAGCAGGAGGATCACTTGAGCCCAGGCTTTTGAGGTTGCAGTGAACTATGATCATGCCATTGCACTCCAGCCTGGGCAACAGAGTAAGACCCTGTTTCTAAAAATCATCACCATCATATAATAAAAAAAAAATAATAATAAAAAATAAAAGCCATTCCCAATGGATCCCTCATTTACCCTGATTGAACAGTCCCTTTACAATCTGACCCTTTCCTATTTCACCAATATCATCTGTCACTACTAATTTTACATTCTACATTCTAGCCACATATTCTTTGTTTGTTTATTGAGACTGAGCATCGCTATGTTGCCCAGGCTGGTCTCAAACTCCTAGGCTCAAGCGATTGTTCCACCTTAGTCTTCCAAGTAGCTGAGATTACAGATGTGGGCCCTTTTGCCCAGCTCTAGCCACATATTATGACAAAAATTTCCCAAGTATACACTGCTTTTCCTTATCACTCTGCCTATTTATATAGTTTCATTTATCTGGAAAACTACTATTACTCCTCCAAACCCTAATTTAAACATTTTCTCCTACTTTCCTCCCATTTTCCCGGGGAGAGGTTGTTGCTTCTTCCATACCCCTCATTATATAGTTGGACTAAACCTGAACTATAACAATTACTACACGTATTTGTGGTATTTATTATAATTATATAAATACAAATGTAATTATTTATGTCTGTCTCTAAAATTAGTGTGAATATGTGAAGTCCTAGTGATATTCGTAATCACTATGTCATTTTCTTTAATCCGAAATGGCAAAGACAATGCCTTGTGTTGAAAATATATTTGTGAAAATATGATTCAGCATTAAATGAACAAAAGAATAATGATGAAACTGTTTTAAAAGCTAAGATACAAGAATTATAAACTTCTAAGTAATTGAAATTTGAAAGATTAAAACAAGAAGAAAAAATAAATACCATTTAGGCAATCATTATGTTATAGATGAGGAATCGGTTGTTTAACATTAGTTCTGTAGTTAAATTGATTCAATGCTCACCATTAGAACTTTCATGTTATGGCCTGTTTAGTTCCTTTCTTTTTTGCTGGGATTTTAGCCTTGAGTCTAAGTTTCCAGAATCCAATAGGTTTTTATTTTAATGTTTTGAAGCTTTTGTTATAGGGAGCTTACACACCTTTCATGAAGTATTTATTCCTAAGTATTGTTTGTTCATAGATTTCTTCTTTAAATTTCCAATAGTACATTACTGCTATATATAAATACCATTGATTTTTGTGTTCTGACATTGTGTCCTATGACCTTGCTAAATTCACTTATTTGATCTAGTTTTTTCTATAGATTCCTTTTGATATTCTAATACACAATCATGAAATTCAGGAATAAACACAGTTTTTATTTTTCTTTCCAATTTTTTATGCTTTTTGTTTCTTTATCTTGCCTTCTTGTATTACTTGGCATCATTTTATTTTATTCTATTTTGGTAAAAACACTTAACATGAGATCTATTCTCTTAACAATATTTTAAATTACATAATACATTATGGTTGACTATAGGTACAGTGTTGTACTACAGATCTCTAGAGTTTATTCATCTTTCTTGACTGTAACCTTATGCCTATTGATTAGTAACTCTTCATTTACCCCTCCCCCAAGTCCCCAGTAACCACCATTCTACTTTTTGAATTTGTGAATTTGACTATTTTAGATATCTCATATAAGTAGAATCATGCAGTGTTTGTCTTTCTGTGTTTGGCTTATTTCACTTAGAATAATGTCCTCAAGGTTCATCCATGTTGTCCCATATTCCAGAATTCCTTTATTTATAAGGCTGAATAGTATTCCATTATATGTATAGACCACATTTTCTTTATCCCTCCATCTGTTAATGGTCATTTAAGTTGTTTCCACATCCTGCCTATTGTGAATGGTACTGCAATTAACATAGGAATGCTATTATCTCTTTGAGATTCTGATTTCAATTCTTTTGGATAAATACCCAGAAGTGAGATTGCTGTAGGATATGGTAATTCTTTTTAAAATTTTTTGAGAAAACTTCATACTGTTTTCCATAGTGGCTGCACCATTTTGCATTCTAGCCAACAATGTGCAAGTATTCCAATTTCTCCACATCCTTGCAAATACTTGGTTTTTTGATAATAGCCATTTTGTCAGGTATCCTATCAGAAAGGAAGAAGTAAAATTGTCCCTGTTTGTAGACAACATGATTTTATATATAGGAAACCCTAAAGATTCCATAAAAAAGTTGTCAGGACTAATAAATGAATTCATGACATTTTATGACTTGAAACTAAATAGACTTCCAATTCCCTCATAGCCTACCCATATCCATGATCTTCATTGGTCTAAATATAGGAATTTCAATTCTGCCTCTCAAGATCCTGTAAGAGAAACAAGGGCAAGGGAAATTAATTTTGGCTTTCAGCATCCTTCTTCATTTGAATAAAAAATTCACTGAATTTTGGAAGATATTATTTGCAAACTGTGGGTTGGGGTTACTGCTCTTTACTAAGTCCATGTATATGATTTTTTTTTCATTTATTCTGTTTTGGGGGTGTTCAGAGAGAGGTGTAGAGTAAATGTATTTTTATTATAACTCTATGAAAGTTTTTTGGATGAGTCTGAAGGTGGATTTTGCTACCTCCAATAAACAAATATTTATTGAGCATTTCACACAAAAATCACTAAATTAATCATTTTGTATGGGCTTATACAAAACCACCCTCTTATTATGCCCATCAATTTATAAATGAGGAAACAAAAGTTTGGAGAGTTTATCTGACTTCTCTATGGTTGTGCATGTGTTAAATGACATAGACACAGGATTTGAATCTAGTTCTGGAATCCACTCATAACTGATACACCACTCTACCTACAACATTAGAACAGATCTTTTATGAAAGAAAGAGGAAAACTTTTCAGCTTCCAAAATCATCAATGTTCTGGCATTTGGTTGGTTAAAAAGTCAAAAAATGTCACAAGAATGAAGAAAAAGGCACTGTAATCAGACAATTCAGTGGTCAAGTGGCTGGTGGAAACATGGTCTAGATGGGGCAATGGGGAGCCAGCAGAGCCACTGCATATGACTTTCTCATATGTGTGTCCTGCCCCTCAAGGCAAAGGTCTTCTGAGTCTTTAAAAATCTTTCTTCATACACATTTTATATGTTCTCTTTGATTAAAAGAACTCTCCACACACTGTGGAGTGCCAGAAACTTTGTCTTCCAGTGGAGATCCAGCTGAGGAATCCTGAAAAGACTAGAAGTTCATTCTGAAAATTCAATATATTTTTTTATTTTTTTTGAGTCAGAATCTCACTTTGTTGCCCAGGCTAGAGTGAGTGCCATGGCATCAGCCTAGCTCACAGCAACCTCAATCTCCTGGGCTCAAGCGATCCTACTGCCTCAGCCTCCCGAGTAGCTGGGACTACAGGCATGCGCCACCATGCCCGGCTAATTTTTTTTCTGTATATATTTTTAGTTGGTCAATTAATTTCTTTCTATTTTTAGTAGAGACGGGGTCTGGCTCAGGCTAGTTTCGAACTCCTGACCTTGAGTGATCCGCCCGCCTTGGCCTCCCAGAGTGCTAGGATTACAGAAAATTCAATATTTATGTAGCAACTTTGTGGAATCAACTCAAAAATTGTATTAGCTATATCTTATTACTATGAAATAGTAATGAATACTGGAGATCTTTGCATAAGACTGAGGGCATGCTGGAATAAAGGCAAGGTAGGAAATAAAAATCAGATTGTGACCTACTTTGTCTGTACTTCACTAGGGAAAGGTCAAAAACTCTGTCCTGTGCCAATGTTGCATTCATCCTTTCTACAAGCCCTTTCAAAAGAGATTAGGTTCCTATTACTTTATTACTGCAATAAAATGTATGTCCAGAATTCTGGAATAAAAGAGCTGCTGCTACAGAAGCTGTAATAGAAAAAGCTATAACTTAAGTGTTGGCTTGAAAAATTGCCATAAAGGCAATCTATTATAGAGAAAATACCTTCTAATTTCACACTGCAGAATATGCACCATCAGATATGAAATGTCATGGACACTGACTTCTTTCAAGAGTAAAAGATTTTTGCTTTTGTATGTCTATCCCTGTCGTTCTTTTTCAATTCTCTTTTATGTCTTCTCATTCATTTCAGAGTAGATTTTGCTGTCCCTAAGAACTGGTGTGATGGGAGAGGCACATCCGTTTTTTGGTTGCTTCTTTTCACAGATTATAAGCTGTGTTTTTGTAATTATTTGCAGCATAGATGCAAGCACTGGATTTACTTTGGAGAAAGAAGGTAACAGTCAGAGTCACCCTTTTGAATTTTTATAGTAGATCAGGGAAAGTTTTATGATGTGATGCACTGACATCTTCCAATGAACATTGTCTTTGCACACTAGAGAAACTTGATTCACATAGTTTTATATGCCTGAGTTATCTTCAAAATCCTCTATAAAATAAATGACAGAAGAGATTTTACACAAACATGGACACATTGTCTTAGTTGCCATAAAGGAAACTGTGAGGTAATACACAAAAGCCAATATTGTATTAATATTTTAATATAATATTTCTAACAGTAATATTTGTACTGATGCAAATTGGCGGAAACCCACAGATTCAAGCCATTTGAATCCTTTAATATACTGTTAAATCATTTTATGGCACAAACACAAACCTTATGCTTTTATGTTGCTAAGAATTTATAAGGGAGATATTTTTACCTTCCCATCCCCACCATCTTCATTTTTTTAAGTAATGTCTCTCTTTTGAATTGCTTTTTATTTAGCTTACCTAGTGCTTTCATACATATTACCTAACTTGATCCTCACAGCAATATTAGCACATGGGAAGGCTATTTTCATTTTACTAATGTGGTAATGGAATCTCAGAGAAGTTAAGTTAATCTAGAAAGTGAAAGTTAGAAACCAGAGGCTCAGAGCTATTGGATTGTACGCCAGAACAAGGGGTAGGTTGGCTGTAAGAATCTCAGCACCAAGTGATGTTCCCATTATGATGGTCACCATGAATGGGTAGCAAATGGGTCTTTAGTTCATGCTACTACTTCCCTATTTGGAGTGTGGTGTAACAGGGGCTTGTATATAATATAAAAGATAAACTTTCCCTTGAAACTGTGGAAATGTTTAATGTGATGAGAATTGAAAAGATCATTTGATCAGAGGCCATTTAAAAAAAAAAAAGTGTAACCCCCAGAACAAATTATTTTGCACCTCATTGTGTTCTCTTGGGTACTATGATAACTGACAACTAAACCCACCCTGAAATGCCATTGTGTCAGGAGCTGCAGGTGTTCTCATCATCTTCACTGGGATCCTGATCCCTGTGGGTGGAATTCATTCATACATTGCCCAGTCCATATAGGATAATTTAGGCCAGTACTTTAATTATGAATTTAGCTCCCAGATGAACTAGTTAACTGCACAGTTAACTGTCCTCCCACATTATATTCTTACTTATGCTTTTGTGTTTTTGTTAAAGTCACTCTCTGCATAGGGATTCTTTATCCCCTCTTTTGCTATCTGAATCTCCTACCTCATCACTCCATTTGAAGTTTGATTTTATTCTTGGAAATTTTCTCAGTCCAACTTAGCTCTCAAATAGTCTATTTGCCTTAATCTCAGTAACATTTTACAGAGACTTTATAGTTTAATATTGAATTTTGTCATTCTCTTGTATCATATTTGATTATATCACATTCCTTTAATGTATTATGCATCATCTTTCCTACCAAATGGGGAACTCTTCAAAAACAGGTATTTGACCTTTGAAGGTCTCATGGGGAATCAGATGGAAACTCAAGTTGGATAATTTTAGAAGAGGTTAATAAAGGACTATTGATTTATACAAAGGTGTGGAGAAGATAGAAGGAAACCACTGAGGCAGTATCCTGGTTCATAATGGCATTATCTTCTCTAGGACCAAAAGGGTGAGTGAATGGAGTAGGTTCCAAAACCCAGAGGCAGAGAAGGCAGTGTGAAGAGGGCCACCTGACAAGAGCTGTGACCTAGCCAGCCCGCAGTGACATTGCCGGGAATCAATTCAGTTGGCCTTTTGTATCTGCAGGTTCTGCACCAGCAGATTCAACAAACTGTGGATTGAAAATATTCAGGAAAAAAACCCAATAAAAATAACATAAATTAAAAAACAATACAACTATCTATTTAGCATTGACATTGTGTTAGGTATTATAAGTAATCTAAGAGATGATTTAAAGTATACAGGAGGATGTGCATAGGTTACATGCAAATACTATGCTATTTTGTTGTATATAAGGGAATTAAACATCTGCAATTTTTGGTATCATAGAAAGGCCCTGGAACCAATCCCCTGCAGATACCAAGGGGCGACTGTACTCATCACACTCTCCTCTCACCATTTTACCTCTTGCTGGGGCTGCTTATTGGCCAAACACAGCCAGAAGCCAGAGGACAAGTGAACCTATTAAGGTGATTCATACACATCACCTTTCTGGGGCACAAAGCAGAATACAAAATGCTGAAGAGTGGATCTGGAAGGGCTGTGATAACAAGTGATAACCAACACAAGCATCAAACCATTTATTATATTTGTTTTGTTTACCTCAAGTTTCTAGCACATTGTAGAGCTGACAATTTGTAGAACCAAAATGGCAGGACCATAAACACTAAACATTGCACATAGCTGCTACAATCACTCACCAAAGAGAATCTTCCTGGATTTTTCCAACACACATTTCACTGGACGATACTTCGATTACTCATCAAAATATTTGGTTGCAGCTAATCAAATATAGAATCATCATTAGAAATATCATTGTGAAAGAATGCAAAGAACAAAACGTTTGAGTATATAGCAGTGACTTGATAAGTGGGTGGCATGTGGCAAGATCTGACTAGATTGATTCACTATTTCATCTAAAATCAGTTTTATAGCTTCTTGCATTTCAAGTATTCCTTAGGAAAGGCATCTTTTGGTTTGGAAGTTTTGCTGGTCTCCAGAAAAATGTTTTATTTTTATTTTTATATTTCCTGTCATTTAAATTTCAATTAAGGCTACGAAACCCCCACAAAAAGACTTCCTTCCAGCACTCTAGCTCTTTTCCTACTTGTGACAAAATATATTAGGGCTGATCTCAGGCATCTAAGGTAGCAAAACCAATAAAACATTTTCAGTTATGGTTCAAATGGAATTGATTTGAATTAAAGTCTGTTGAATACATAATGGTAAAGAAAACAACTTTTTAGCTGGTAAAAACTTTGGGTTTGAAAGAAACTACAATACTACAGATGAATGACAAAAGACATCTGAACAAATGCTGTTGAAAATCAAAGTCACTTGAAGTGTCAACTGCTTTGGGAGAATATGAAGCACACTTGATTAATTTTATTATAGGATTAAGTAAAAGAAAAGAAAAGAAAAGAAAAGCTCTGCCAGAGATAAGGAGAGAAGAACAGAAATAGTGTAGTTGTAGGACATACCCTTTGACCCCAGGGTGCTAAAGCTTATTTAAAAATCCCAAGGTTGCTGAAGCTAATGATTGTATTAAATTTGGATTTGAGTAATGCACCGTAAATTTTATTTATTTGTTCATAGACACACAAATGTTATTTTTTGATCTTCTTAATTTAATATATGCAATTGATATTTCTTGGCAGGAAGTTATTAGACATGAGAGAATTACACCTAGAGAGTGGAAGCATAACTGATAGAAATGATAAGTGACAAGGTATACTAATTTTAATATTCATTGATTTCATTTTGACAAAAATGATTATTTTGATATTACCTCCACTTATTTGGTACATGCATGAGGCAAGGAGGGCGTGGGCCAGTTTTTCTTAACACCTTGCTTTGCTTTGTTATTGGCTGCCATTTCCTCTTTTATTAAGCAAATCATGCCCTCTATCAGCTCCTTCTAAATTGGCTTCATGTCTCTTTCTTCTTAGACATTAAGGGCACCAAAAAACTAGCCATGTGAATGAGATTCGTTTTTGAATTCCAAATGTCTACCTCTTCTCTGAGTAAGAGAGTGCTCATCTCTCAACTTTCACAGTATTCAAAATCAACTCTTGCAGCAAATATCAAGTTTTTACTATGTACTGGTTTATAAGCACTGGGGGTAAGAGGGGTGAACATTACAGAAAAAGTCCATACTCCTGACTAGCATACATTAGAATGTCAGGAAACAGGAAATAAACAAATAGTTGAATGAGATATTTTCTGTGTATTGAAAGAAAATGTGTAATGATATTTAAGTGTAATGAAGAAAACAGTAGGATTATGTGATAGAGAGTGTGTGTGTATGCAAGCTATTTGAAATTGAGTGGTCTTGGAGGGCCTTTCTGAAGGGGGAACATTTAAATTGAGACCTGAATGACAAGTAAGAGGAAGATCAGAGGAAAGGATGTTCTAGCCAAACTGAAAAGCAAGTACAAAGGCCCTAAAGTAGAAACATGCTTGCTATGTTCATGGTAAACAAGCAGTGGTTGAATGCCTTTAGAAAAAAGCCTACAGTGATATTTTATTTGGCACTTGAAAATTCATGTTGGTCTAAACTTATGTTATTAAATGGTCCCAGGGTATTTAGAAATTAAAATTTCATTAATAAAAATTCTAATCTGATTATGACTTTTGAAATGGGTGGTTATTTAAATATATTTCAAATTATTTAATTTTCACAAATTAGATCATTCTGTTTTAGTAACAAATTGATCAACTTATGTTTATTGATCACCCACTAGGTGCCATGTGTGTTGTGAGCAGTAGCTTGAAAAAGGAATAATCTCATAAAAAGAAAGTTAATGATATAACATCATGCCTATGTACAAACACATCATGAAGTGATAAAGAGGAAAGACAGGTTGCTCATGGATCACAGCGCTCAGGGTGGTTTCTTGGAGGAAATGGGATTTTAAGTGGCAGGAAGCAAGAATTAAGTGGCTAGAGACTGGTAGGATTTATGGTAATGAGCAGAAGTGATGGGGAACAGTGGCATCATCAAATCCTTTCAATGCTGCTTATTGCCTTTCTTTTTATTTTCATATCATGAAGTTGAATTGAGTTTTAAAAAATTAAAAAAAATTCATTTTGAATTTGGCATGATCAAAACATATATCTAAAGCATTAGGAAATAGTGAGAAGCTTTTCCTTACATAAATGATATTTTTCTATGATATTTATAATACAACAAGTCTTCCTGGCAGTTCACATGAAGAAAACTCTAGTCTCCAAGGTGTTAACTTTTTATTTTGATGATGCTCAACTACTGGAATCAAATGAAACAAATGTAACATCATTCATATTGACAAATAAGAGGAACATAATATAATTGTTGATATTTACCGATTGTTGATATTGATAGGTACCAATTGTTAATATTTACCCCATTTCTTCTACAGTGAAGTAGATGACTTGGGGTTCCTAGGCCCATACATCACAGTCATATTTTATAGTGTCTTCTAGGTAGTGTTCCTTGAAGGTGAATCAAGGTTGTTGATGTATCCAGAGTTGCTAGATGCCTGCCAATGGAACCTGCTTGATACTGAAGAAAGGTGGCAAGCAAATAAAGAAATGCAGCTCAGTGAGCAGTTAAATGAATGGTATAAATGGACTCGTAGCACCTCATTGACTTTCACTGGTCATTGAGTCAGGTCCATGCTGTCTGTTGGGGGTCAGTTCAGTAACTTTTTCTTCCTTTTATCATCTGCTTAGTGTTTCTCTCTCTTGAGGCCACAGCTGCTGCAGGCTGAGATGTTTGTGTCTGTGTGCATGTGTGTGTGTGTGCACACGTGTGTATTTTCTTGAGGTCTTAGTGTGGTTCTCAAACCTGGATAATCATTATAATTACCTGGGGTCTTTTACAAAATATAGATACTTGGCACTCACCCTAAACCATTTAGATAAAGATCTCTGTGCTGGGACGTAGGCACCAGTATATATTTTTAAAACTCCTAGTGCTTCTAAAGTTCAGCAAGTTTTGAGATCCACTGACCTCTCATGACCAGCAGTGAGAGGACGAATGCCTTAATTTGTATGCATGCATTTTTGTCAGATGCTTTAAATGAAGTCATTAAGCAAAATGCATTGCCAGAGTTCGGGTCATTGAGTTTAAAGTCAAATGAAATGCATTTCTGGGTGATAGAACAATAAGGACATGAAGAGAACCAGAGTGATGTACACAGGTGTAATACCATCTCTGATGCAGCACCGATGCCAACCCAAAGAAAGCTAGTGCCCAGGTCACAGCTGCAGAGATGCATTTAAAAAGGATCAGTGACTTCACAATGCCATTACACCAGGTATAACATGGCACTGGCATTCTACAACCTGCCCCTTGATCAAGAGGATGATCCTCATCTGTATAACAGGGCTAATCAGGCTGTACTAACCTGCTTCACATGGGTGCTGAGAGAGTCTGATGAGACAATATTGTTCTGATTCCTTTGTGAAGCAAAGTAAGCATAAAAAAGAAATAAGTAATCCACATGTGGAAATCTTTTCTATCATCAAGTGCCATGTAATAGCAAGGACTCGTCTTCCTTCTCAGTGCAGCACAGTCACTATGTAGGTTGAGCTCTTTTTCAGACTACTGTAAGTCATAAAGCAGTCACAGGCAGTATAGAATTTGGACTCAGATATCAGATTTAACTGTGGCTATATCTCTTAGTTGCTAAGTGACTTTGAGCAGCTTCCTTGACTCATCTGAACCTCTGTTTCTCTGAAATGTGGATAATTATAAAATGTGAGAATTATAGATAGTTTGGTTATAAATTCATTCTACGAGTATTTTTTGATTAGCTACTATGGATCGGGTACTGTTCTAGGCACTAAAGATAAAACTAAGAACAAAACAAAGTCTCCAGCTCTCATGGAACTTACAGGGGGGTAGGGGAGCAGAAACAATAAACAAATCAATAAGCAAAGACATAGTATGCCAGTGGTCGATAGGGCTTTAGAGAAAAAGGAAGCAGTGTAAATAGATAGGAATTCTTGAGGGAATGTAGAGGTATTGAGATTTTTGTATCAGGAAAGCCTCATTGATTAGGTGATATTTGAGAAGGGTCCTAAAGGAATTGGGCAGCTGAGTCAGGTAGATATCTGTGGCAAGTTCACTGCAGGCAGAAGACATAGCAAGTACCAAGGCCTTGAGGTGGTATTGTGTGTGGAATGATCAAGAAATACAAGGATGCCAATATGGCTGGCATGGAGTGAGAGATGGGGAGACTGATAGGAGATGAAGTTGGAGTAAGGAGGCCAAGTCACAGAGGCAGCTGTTCCAGAGCTTTAATGTGCATGTAAATCCCCTGGGGGTCTTGTTGAAGTTGGGATTCAGACTCAGTAGGTCTGGGGTTCTGCATTTCTAATCCCTCCCAGGTCCATAGACCACATTCTGAGTAGCATTTGGTGCAGGGCTTGTAAGCTATTGTAAATAAAAATGTTAACTTTTGTACTAAGTGAGAAGGGAAACCCTGGGAAGGTTGTGAGCAGACTGGCCTTCTGAAGTGATCACTGGAGCTGCTGTGATGATGAGGTATGGTCAAGAGGCCTGGCTGGCTTTGCAGACAGAAAGTCTGGGTTTTGGTCCTAGTGCCACCACTCATCGTGTGTCTTTGGCAAGTTGCTTACACCTCTTTTTCTCCCAACTTTTTGTTTTGAATAATGTTAAATCTGGAGAAAAGGTGAAAGAAAAGTATAAAAAGTACCCCTATACCCTTTACCTAGATTGACCAATTGTTAATATTTTGCTATGTTTGCTTTATCTCATACTCTAAGTCAGGGGTCCTCAAACTTTTTAAACAGGGGGCCAGTTCACTGTCCCTCAGACCGCTGGAGAGTGCGCACTGCGGGCCCGGGATGAGTCAGCTGCTAAGCAGGACAGGCAGCAGCGGCAAAAACACCCGGTGGGCTGGATACATGTCCTCGGTGTGCTGCATGTGACCCGCGGGCCGTAGTTTGAGGATGCCTGCTCTAAGTACATATTATTTCTATTACTATATTAGCCATTTAAGAGTAAGTTTTTGACATAATGACCCTTCATCCATAAATATTTCATCATGTGATTTCTAAGAATTAATCTCTTCTATATAGTCGATTATGAAATTTAGAACATTTGACATTAATATAACCATCTAATATAAAATCCCTATTTAAATATAACCAATTTTTCCCCCAAATATCCTTTATCACAGTTTTCTTCTTCTGATGTGGGACTCAATGGAGTAGACTATATTGCTTTACTTTTCATGTCACTTTGGTCTTTTGCCCTAGGACAGTTTCCTTTGTTTTTTCTTTTTGGTCTTTTATGCTATTGTTTTTTTTTTTTTATTTTGAAAAGTCTAGGACAGTTGTTTTGTAGAATATCATTCAATTAAGATTAAAATTTTTTAATGATTTTTTTCAGGTTATGCATTTTTGTCAAAAGATACTACATAAATGCTGTTGTGTCTTGCTCAGTGTATTGTATCCAGAGGCATTTGAAGTCAGTTTGCTTCATTTTTAGTGATGTTTTGGGTCACTGGGCTAAATTGTTATCCACAAGGATTCTCCACTGTAAAGGTACCAATTCTCCTTTGTAATTAACAAGCCATGCATAGAAAAATGCTGTCTAAATATTCTTTTCCCCAATAAACTTTTATCCAATCATTTTCTAACCATTAATAATTCTCACCTAAATAAATTATTTCTACAGTGGTTACAAAATGATTTTTTTCCTATGGCAAATTGATTTTTAATATTATTTTTATTATTTATTCATCATAGTTATTATTTGGCATTCTACTGTAAAGAAGAGTTCACCCTTTACCCCTTTATCTGTCTGTCTGCCTATCATCTCTATTTATCCATCTGTTTATTTGTCCATATACTTACCTACTTATTTATCTAACAATCTATTACTTGTTTCAATATGAATGCTTAGATTATTTTTTTAAAAAATCAGTTGTGTTGTAAACAATTAGTGTCATTATTTTGATGCTCAATTTGTTCTAGTTTTGCCAGTGGGAACCCATTTAATCTGGTTTCTGTTTTATTTATTTATTTATTTTTAGTTTCTGAATACTTCCTTACCTTTTTGATTCACAAAATACTCTGGGTATTTTAGAATACTTTACCTTCCCCAGCCCTGGATCAGCAATTTCTCCTAGGTGGCTTGGTTCCTTTTAGTGGGGACTTATACCTGTTTAAAAACAAGTTTTTTTTTATTTATAAAATGGGATGGCATATAATAACAAAACTCACAGAATTATTTTAGGGTTAAATGAGAAAATGTATGTAAAATACTTCGTCTTTTTGTAAAAGCACCTGACACGTAGTGTATGCTCACAAAATTGATTTTATTTCAACTATTTCCAAGGCAATATAAATAATGAAAGCATGGCTAGATATTTCAGGGCAAAAATTAGATTAAATGGATGAAAAAAGTAGATAAAATTTGAAATTGTGAATTAGAATGTCCTTTGAGGGAAAGCAAAAGGTTAACAGCTTTTCATAATAGGTCCATGAATATCTACTTTGCCTCTTGATGCATAGATGAGAAACAGTTTCCCATCACATGTAGCATTTTAGCATAAACAGTTACCAATCTTGTGCTTAAGTCCTTATGCAAATAACATAGAAAATAAGTCATACTCTCAAGGAAATGAATTCTTAGTTTTGATGATGTGGGAAGAGATTTTACATAAAATTTTCAATCCTAAAGCATTTTATTTAAAATTATTTGCAAAAATTTCTTTAAGAAAGGAGCCTCATTTGGAGAGAGATTGGTCCCATTTAGACCCAGCTATAGAACCAAGTAGCATGAGAATATAATACTAGAGTCTTATGGTGAAGAGGAATTGACATTGCTTTACCATTTGTAATTTTCCTAACCATGAACAATCATCTTTTGCTTGAAAGGTTGATTTTTGTGTGTGCTAACCTTTTCTTAAAATTACCTTTAAGTTTTCTTTATTATATAAGTAATATATGTTCCTTGTAGACACATTAGAAAATACAAATAAGCAAAAAGAAAAAGAATGCTCATCATTCTACCACCAAAAGGTAACCATAATTAACATTTTAGCCAATATGTTACTTTTCTGTATAATATGCATTTATATGTGTATATATTATTTACATATAACAGGTATGTGCTGATGCTGCAATATTGCATGTGACTGCCTTTTAAGAAATAATATATCAAAAATAGTTTATATCAATAAATATTCTATAGCTTCATTTTTATAGGTACACAATAGTCAATTATATGGTGGTATAAAAATTATTTAACTAACACCCTATTACTGAGCGTTGTTTCTAATACTTCCCTATTGAACACAATATCCCTTTGCAGTTTAATTAATCACAACTCCCTTTTGTCTCTTCCACTTGATAGAGAGCTGCTTGAAGACCTGTGACATAGCTTGTTTATCTAAGCTTCCCTAGCACCCAGTGGTATGTCTGGATCCATTTGGTGCTCAATAAATCTTTCTTAAAGGCATGCATAATCTATAAATATCTCAAGCTCATTCTGTCTTTGGGACTTTGTATTTGTGGTGGGATGCTTGGTAAGGCAGAACCTAAAAATAATTTTAGTAAAAGAAACTGGAAATTGCATTTCTAAGGCGAACAAGAGCATAGCCTGGGAGTAGAGGTTCTCTGAATCTCTTTTAAACCTCTAAGTAACATTTTAGGTATACAAATGGAAGGGAGATGGACACCTATAATTTTTTATGACCTGATAAAATTTGTCTCATGACACTCCTTGGTAGGCATAGTTGCTTGGGGAGAAGGGAAACATATTTGCATAAGAGCAAGGAACTCCATGGGAGTAAAGGTGGTGACAAGCTGTTCATTGTTTTGGTGAGATTGAAAATTACTAGCCCCTCTCTGATTGATCAGAAGAGATGCTCCAACAAGAAAAGTGAGAGTGTTCCTTTTTCATTAGGGTCTAGCAGGTATAAAGGGAGGCCTGGTTCTTACATATCTTGAGGTCAAGGCTTTGAGGCCCTCTGAACCCAGCTGCTTCCATCTAACAATTCCACTTTGAGGATAGAAGGTAAGCATGTAAATGACATTTTTGAAAAGGCTATAACCTTAAGGGCTTGAGGGGTGGTTCTCTGAGCCCTGTACAAGCATCTAAACTAGTCTGGCTTTTATTGTAGTCATCTCTGTGGGATAAATTTTCATAGCAACAGAATGTCATAGTGATTGGGAAAATGGAAGCTGAAGCCTCCTACAAGGCTGAGAAAATTCTTGATCTCTTCTAGCCCGATTTGAACTGAGTCAGTGACCACAGTTCTTGCACATGCTAGGGGAGGTGTGCTGGTTTTTAATAGGAGACACCAGAATTCCTCCTAATATGGACTAGTAGAGTAATGAGTAATTAGAGAAATAAAAGAAACATGAAAAATTCATATTCCAAGCTGGCAAAAACACATTGTATTAGAAACAAGTGTTTTCTTATTGTTTTACCCTTCACCTGTTCATGCTATAACTTCTCTCCAAGTGCATCAATCAGGTATTGTTATATAATAAAACTCAGTGACTAAAATAATTTTTTCTTATCTCTGTAAGGTGCCTAATCTAGGCTGAGCTCAGATGGATAGTTCTACCTCAAATTTTGAGTCCAGCTTAGTTTATCCTTGTAGAAAATTGGGCTCAGGTCTGCTTCACATGTTCATTCTGGGACCCAGCCTGATAAAGCATCAGCTACCTGGGGGAAGCTCTTCTCAAAGGGATGTTACAAGTACAAAAGGGCATGCCCTACAATGGGAGCACATTTCAAGCCTTTGTTTGCTAACATTCCATTGATAAAAGCAAGGCACCAGGTCATTTCCAAAGTTAAGAGCCATGGGAATATACTCAGTCTCTAATAGAGGAATTGCAAAGTCACATATCAAAATCTATGGATATAGGCTGGGGTGAAGAATGGAACCAACAAGTCAATCTATTACTCCAAAGATCATTATCCTTCTCTCTGAGCTTTTCTTTGTCTATTTTCCTTCTCATTGAAGTTGCTCTTTTTAGAAGTCATATAATGGAAACTTTATCTTGGGATTTAGTTGAATTTGGTCTTGTGTTGTTTATGTTTCCTAATTTTTTGTCATCATTAAATTATAAGCAATTTAATGATGGAGACCGTATCTTATGTTTTTGTATGTTTCCTGCATGTCCTACAACAGTGGTAAGCATATATATTAGATAGCAATAAAAACCTAAGTGATATATTTATAGAAGTCACATAAGAAACATTTCCTGGAGAAAGAGAAACCTTATTAACTGCTAAGATCTTAATCTAAGATTCTCATAAAAGGTAGGTTATAAGCATATAACACCTTTTTAAAGAATTTGGCACAAACTAGACTGCCTAGACCTTTCTCAAATAAATACAAATCTGAAAGCAGAAAGAGTTGTATATTTCTGGGCTACCTAATGCTGTAATATTAACTATTTCTGGTATAATGGCAGGCTGTCTCCTCTATAATCAAGGGAGAATGTACAGATTGACAATTCTTCCAACTATTCAAATGTCTCTTAAAAAATAAAATTGGTGGTAAGCAATAAGCATTTTGCATGTGCTGGTTATTTTGACCAGATAGATTTGCAAATTTCTTATGAGCATAGAAAATAAAACCTGCAGCTTATTTTCAAGTACAAATCTTAGGTACAGCAAATGAAGTCACATTTTTTATTTGTTCATTTATTTGTTTGTGCTGTTAGAAAACCACTTTGCAGCAAGTGTGAGGGAGAATACTTATTAGGCTAATAACAGCAGAATCATAGAAATGAGACATGTAGACAAATCTGCCTCTAGAAAATAATGTGGAGTTACAGAAGGTTAAGAATCTGTAAAGATCAATGGATGCCAAGATCTAAAAATAGATATGCAGCATCGAGAAAAAAAGTGAAAAGAAAAAGAAAACACCAAGAAACTGCTAATAGTGTTTGGGATGGCTATTTTGTCCTTGCTCCTTCTTGCAAATTCCTAAAATTTCATTAAGAGACATTAAGAAATTACTCCAAATGGATTATTTTTATTATGCACAGTGTCTAAACTCTTGTGTCTTTCTATTCCACTTTAAAGAGGCACAATCACATATGTATACACACACACACCTTTGACTTATATAATGAAGCACATCATCAAATTATAAGTGTAACTAATTCAGTAAGAAGTATTAATGTGAGCAGTAAAAGATGAGGATGGTTGTAATGAGTAATGCTGATTTTTAAGTATAATGCTTCCTATAGCCACATGAACATTTTCTAACAATTATTATTGAAACATCCACACATAATTTGGGAGATAATGCATCATGCTTTCTTTGCCAGAAATGCAGATGTTTTGATGAGAGTCTTTTTCCTAATTTCCTTTCAGTTTTCAGTGGAGAATCAGGAAACATGTTTACTCTTTATGAAGGCATCTATTTGAAGTGGAACAGGAAGACCATGGCATAAAACTAGGCAGTTTTATTTGTCTATAGACATCTCCATATTTTATCCATCCTATTGCTTAAATCCCAAAGGAATCCCAGAATTCCTGTTCTGTGTTCTGAGAAAATAGGTGAAAATTATAAAAAGGCTATCCTTTTTTTCTTTCTAGTACCCTGGCATTCATAATATTGTTGGCCCCAACCTGTAACTCATAGCCCATTCTGAAATTGATAAGAAATAGTAACATGTGGTATTTTTTTACATTAATTTACCCTTTTCTCCCATTTACCAATTATAATTTTGGAGTTATTTTCATATCCTTACCACATCCAAAGTTAAACAGCTCCAATTTCTTATTTTTGATCTTTGGGAACCTGGATGAGGACTGGGAACTGTATGGCACATTATATAAGTTTACTGGAGTCGCCAAAACAAAGTAACACAGTCTGGGTGGCTAGAACAACAGAAATTTATTTTCTCCCAATTCTGGAGGCTAGAAGTCTGAGATCAAGGTGCCAACAGAGTTGGCTTCGTCTGAGGCTTCTCATCTTGTAGATGGTGTTCTCCCTGTGAGTTCACAGGGACACAGACACTAGTCACAAGGACACCAGTCATATTGGCTTAGGACCCACCCATATGCCCTTATTTTACCTTAATTAGCTCTTTAAAGGCCCTACCTCCAAATACAGTCACATTCTGAGGAAGTGGGAGTTAGGACTTTAACATATAAATTTGAGAGGGGGTGGAAATTCAGCCCATAACACACACTTTTCACCAACATGGTACGAGAATCTGTAGGTAACTTTATCTGTAGAGAAAAAAAGTCTCTATTTCAAGTCCTATTTTTTTCTGAATCGCATTGATATAAATATTTGTGGTTCAGCATATGCTTGGCAAGTCAGAAGTGCCTCAGGGATTCTAAAACATGTTTTAGATATTCCAACACATTCCGTAGGTAATCCAGTTCTATTGGGCAGACTGCCCGGATTCAAATCTACACTCATGCTGAATAGAGGCCAGATACGTTCTTTTTCAGCCCTCTACTCTTTACCCCATCTGAACTAAGTGAGATGGAATTATTTTGAGGGAAAAATATTATGAGTAGAAGAATCAAGGAGAAACTCTTCCTTAAACTCTTCTGGCTTTTCTCTAAAGCATTATATATATATTTTAGTTTTCCAAAGATCTATTATCACAGTTGGAATAGCATGGCATAATTCCTTTATCATAAAATGTCTCTCCTAGGTGCATTACTACAAATATCTGAGGTGTCACACCTTTTTTCCCCCTCCATCCTTTCTTTCCTTCCTTCTCCTTTGTCTTTGTCTCTGTCCCTCCCTCCTCTCTGTCTCTTTCCTTCACCCTCTAATTCTCTAATTCACACATACACAGAGGCAGGGTCAACCTTAAGTAAACTGATTGCTAATGCAATTCATTTACCAATCATCTCTCCCTGATCACCCCAAGTCATTTGATGAGGACAATGAAGTTAATGAGGACACAGAAATGAAGAAAAGCAGGGAAGGATAGTAATAAGGAAACAAGCACAGGATTGTGGGGGAAGGGGACAGCCCGTGACATCAATCAGTGGCATAGTGGAGCACAGAAGGAAGGGGAACAGTGAAGGCTTCTCCGTATGACCCTAAGTGCATTAGGATGCAGCTGATCACGTTACCCAATTGGATTTTCTAACAAAATCTCAGTTGAAGCAAAAATGTTATTCTGAGGATAATATGTGTATAGGAATGATTATATGGCTTCAGTATGTTATTTCCTTGCTATAAAGAAGAATATATGATTTATTTAGAGAAGTAGCACCAGCCTCACACAGTTTCCACAGGTATGAGGGATAATTTACAAACAAAATGTGAGAATCTACCAATGTAGAAAGTATCAAGGTTGTAATGAGAAAGATGCTTTTTTTCCCTAGCAGAATAAAAAGTGCCAGCATGCTGTCACTGGGGATAGCTATGTAGTTGTTTGCAGGTCATGTTGCTCGGTAAACTGGTCCAATGCTATTAAGAAGGAATTATAGAAAGCACATTTATTTTTCTGCTTGATGGCCAGAAATAATTTTAATAGATTCCCGAGTTTTGTCACCAGGCAAGCCAGGAATATATGGAAATCATTTTTAGTTGTTAATAATTTTGTTGCTGATGGGAATTGTAAAGAGGATTTATTTTAATCATTTTAGGACTTATTAAAGGGACTGTTGATAGCTGGGGGCAGGGAGGAATAATTTCTTCAGGTGTGTTCACTAACAGGCCCGTGTGAAAGTGGGATTTTAGCTGTCAGGAGACAACATACACGCTTTGACTGTCCAAATGGCACAGGTGTTAAAAGAGCCTGGGACCCCTGCCAGGATCAGAAAGCAAAGCCTGGTGATAGATCAATAAATATTCTAAAACATCTCTCATTGTTCTGAACGTTTTCCCAGCAAAGTAAAACATACTAAAGCAGTGTGGGTCCTGGGTTCAGCCTGGGAAGGTTTTTAAATCCATGGTCCTGGGCAAATTACTTCACATTTTTCTGCCTCAATGTCTTTATCTGTAAGAATGGTGATAACAATAACAACTATGACACTTCGAAGGTCAAATAAGATGATGTAGGTAAGTCTCAGAGCACCAAGCCTGACACAGAGTGTGTGTCCAGGAAATTATAACTGTTCTTAGTAATATTGTTATTGTTATGTTAAAATCTGCGTCTGCTTCATTATATTAATACATGTTAGAAAGAGAAACCCACACTGAGAATATTGAGGAGAGAGTAGGCCTCGGTCTAGAATTTTGACAGTATTTATTGCAAAATAATGGGTTTGCAATTTGGAAAATAGAATATACAACATTTTCTGCATGGGAAAATTCTTAATGTTCTAATTTTCTCAAGTTCTTTTAACTTTTTGGACATCAACTCAAGATACATTCAGTCATGCTTTTGTTTTATTTTACTTGTACCTTTGCTACTCAATAATATTGTTCCTATCTAAATAAGGGTTTGTGGTATTTTCTTTGGTTATTTTTAAAATGTAAAGTTTATATGACCAGAATAAGCATTTTTTTAACTTGTATCCAGTCTAACCACTTCCTAAAATTAAACATCTGTAACCTTTCCATTGAATGAGCAGGGTTCATGGGATGTAATTATAAAGCAACTTTATTTTTGTCTTCCTATATCTACCTCCTTAAATTTATTCTACAGGGCTGGTTCTTTTGTTGGCCTTTGATCAAATTTAAGGAAAGTCCCATGATTTTGACGGTCACTTTTGGATGATAAAACAATCTTTAGTCAGTAATTAATCTGTCCCATCTAAATATTAAATTTCATTTGAAGGTAAAGCTTCTCTCTTCCAGTCTGCTCGTTGCAGGCTGGTTGCTACTGGGCGAGTGGAGATTCTGGTTGGCTTGCTCTTTCTTCCTCCTCTTGCACATTAACCCCTTTTTCCCCAAAGCAATTTCAGATAACTCTAGGTTTAGAGCTGAGAGAGGCAGAAGGGTAGAAGACAAGAACATTTTTGCTCGCCTGCCATTGTTTGCTGATCTAATATCAATGCTCTCTAGATCTACCAGGTGTTTAAAGCTGAGTTTTTGGAGGGGCACATTTATGGGTTCATCAGAGACCCCTCTGCCCCTTGCCTTTCTTCACGTCATTGTTGGGGATCTCTCACGTTTAGTTCCTTTGATAGGAGCAAATGTATCTCCGATTGCCCTTGGCTGGTTATGAACTCCTTCTTTAGCTCATAGTCATCTGGTGGCACTTTCAACTTCTTTCTATTTTTCCCTTTAGCAAACTCTTGTGAACAAGACGTTAAACGAAACTACATTAATTCTCTTGTGTGTAGACTGCATGTTTCTCCCAAATTGTTGTAAAAATGCACATGGCCTCCAATGAAGCAATCTTTCTTTCACTCCTCTCTTAAAACAGCCAACTAGCCAGATTCTGACCCTTATATTACTTAGGGATAGGACTGACTCTTATCCAGTGTGTTTCTCAACCTGCACAAGAAATACATGAAACTTTTCAGGTAGTCTTATAAACCTATACTTCCCTAGGTTTAGGGAAAAGAGTCACAGAAAATTGATTTCTTTCTCTAAAATTTCTCTTCTAATGTCCAACTGCTTCTAATCCTTTTATATCCTCAATTTGGGTTGAGGTTAAGAGTAGAGTGACAGGTTATTTTTCTTTGACTCTTAACTGAGGGGTAACATTCCATCACTCTGGAAAATACAATTATTATGTGGGTGTATCACAAGATAGGATGCTTTATAATTTTTTTTTATTTCTTTCCTTTGGAAAAAGAGACAGGATGCTTTATTCTAAACTTAACTTATTTTTATAACTATGCACCATGCCCTATTCTTTAAATTATGTAGAGAAAAAAATTGAAATATATATGTAATATATATATGCGTGTGTGTATGTATAATTGTGGTAAGAAAAACTCATAACATAGAATTTACCTTCAACCATTTTAAGTGTTTGGTTCAATAAGCAGATAGAATCTCATGAAAATTCAAGTTTAGTAACTATAACAGTGCCAAGCCTCATGTAGATTATCACTGGAAGGAGAGGTAGGAACAGAAACAGCTCTTGAAAACTTACCTCCATGAGTCTCCATTCCATAGTCACCTTATTAATAAAACTTGAGTGTCCCTAGTCTGCCTGCTTCCTTTTGAACTGATACTTTCTGCTTGTTGCCTTCCTCTTTTTCATATATCAGTTTTAGTACATCATAATTTTTGTTTTCTCATAGTTTCTGGCTCATAATAATTTCTGATTACTACCATTATAGCCCTGACAAACTGTTCATAACTCCTGCTCATCCTCACACAGTGAAATTCTGCACTCTCCTGGTATTTCCTAATTTAAATTTTCAAGAGAGGAAATTGGATTATCTTTGCTTATCTTTTCATACTATGTTGGCACTGCCAGCCAAAGGATTGGCTACCTTGGGTCAAAATGTGGTCACATATGGCTGCCCCTTGATCAGAGGCTGGGGGCAGTTGGGTCCTGAGAAGGAACCCAGGGTATGGCAGGCAACATGATTGATGTCATGTACTTAATAAATATATTTTGTGTGCATGCTTAAACAAGAATAAGTCCCTCTCTCTATATTCATTTTTGCAGTCTTCAGCAGAGAATAGAAACTCTTATAGGAGAAGGATGCTAATAAAGGCTCTCTGAGAACAAAGAATTGAAAAATGACTTCTGCATTTCTGATTGTAGTGGATTCTGGAGGTGGGGGTTTTTCCGATTTGGGTTCCCCCAACAGCAGACCCTGAGACAAGGGTGCTATTAGCAAATAGCTTATTTGAGAGATAAAAACAGGGAACACTGGTAAGGGAAGGAAAAAAATGAGACAGGGGGAAGAAGGCAATCAATGAAAAGTACATTATTAGGGGATGACCACTGTGGCTTATTCCACTGGGGAACCCTGAGAAATGTAGAATGCACATCAGAGTTATCCCCCATGAGGACTGAGGAAGCTGGATATTTATCCACCAGCTCCCCATTTATCATTGGCTGAGGGTTGCTTCTGGGGATATTGATTGTCTGGCACTTCTGGCTTGCACTGTGCATAACTTATAGCTCCATACCCCTCCAAAAAAGCCTTTAAGCCATGAGTCACAGGGCTTTGCAGTCAGCAGCCTTTAATGTACAGGAGGGAGAGCAGAGGATCCCTGGGGAGGGCATTGACAGCATGTATCCCAGCACCCCTTCCACTCTCTTCTTTTTTGAATGAAGCCTGATTTCATTCAGGATTTCACCTCTTATGGTAGGTGATCCTACCTAAGAGCTTAAGAATAAATCTTGGTTGCTGGGCACGGTGGCTCACGCCTGTAATCCTAGCACTCTGGGAGGCCGA
>VBSM01003185.1:597446-617182 GCA_008086735.1 Cheirogaleus medius | reverse complement strand
AAGAATAAATCTTGGTTAACCTTAGCCAGTCCTGGAGATTCCTTTCCATTTGACATAGGTGTGGACATTCAGGGCAGTCTGGCATAAGATATGAGATGAGATCTTCTGGAGGGCCTCTGGGAATTCTAGAACAGTAGTTTATTCAGTCTCTACCCTTGATTGCATGTCTATTCAGTATTCCATGTGATTAAATAGGATGTATGCATAAAACACTTCTTCTATATACTGAGGTGCAATGGTTGTCTTGAAGAAAAGCACATGTGCCTTTGGTTCAGCTACCAGCTGAACTAACTACTTTTTCCCCTGAAGATTATTATTACTTGAAAGATTGGCAATAAAAATGATGGCTACCTGGACTTGGGTATTTATCAGACAGTTTCTTAAAAGTGAATGAAGTGAACCTGTTACTTCAAGGAAACTGACTGACAATATTTGTTGCCAATTATAAAATTTGAGCTTTCAAGGAAAATTTTGATTTTTGGAAAAGTTATCTGCCAAGGTGACAGCTTCCCAATACTTACAGACACTTTTGATTAGATTAGTGGTGATATTAGCACATGTAATTTTTTGATATTGTATAATAAAATGTGTCAGCATTTGGAACATCTGCATAAATCAGTGAAGCAATATTTTCCAAATGAGTGATGTATGATGTAACAAAATCATGCATAGGTGAAAGATCCATTCACACTATAAGATAGACTAATAGATTTTAATGTAACAGAAAAAAATAAGTTAATTAATATGGGTTCAGTTTCCACATTGCAACTAATTTTTAAGAAATTACCATTTGTTGAATTTTGATATAGTGTCAAAAAAGAATATGCACAATTATCTGAAAAGATTCTTAAAATATTCTCCCTTTTCTAACCACATATCTGGAGAAGGCCGAATTTTCTTCATATATTATACTTAATTAGAATAGCATATCACAACAGATTGAATGCAGAAGCAGATGTAAAAATCCAGCTGTCTTCTATTAAGCCAGGCATTAAAGAGACTTGCAAAAATGTAAAGTAATGTCACTCTTCTCACTTAATTTTTTGTTTAAGACTTTTCATAAAAATATGTAATTTATGTTAACATGTAATGGGTATTAATTTTAAATAATAAATATTTTTAAACTTTTACTTTCTTTTTTTAAATTTTATTTCAAGAAAATATGAGACTACAAGATATCTTTGCCTCTCCCTAGCTAGGGTTAGAGGTATGCCCTTCCCCTCCACAATGCTCACCACATCTCTCAGATGTGGGTCTACCCCCCGAACCCCCGAATCCCTGGTGAACACCAACACCATTTGAGCACCATAGTGTTAATCAGTCAATACCAATTTGATGACGAGTACATGTAGAGCCCATTCTTCCATCTTGTGTTACCTCACTTTGGATAAGGGGCTTAAGCTCAATCCAGGATAATATGAGTGGTGCTAGCTCGCTGTCATTTCTTAGAATTGAAATGAATTCCATTGTAAACATATACCAAATTTTAACAATCCACTCATGAATTGACGGGCACTTGGGTTGTTTTCCACGTCCTTGCAATAGTGAATTGTGCTGCCATAAACATTCGGGTGCAGATGTCTTTATCATAGAATGTCTTATGCTCTTTTGGGTAGATGCCTAATAATGCTATTGCTGGATTGAATGGTATTTCTATTTTTAGCTCTTTGAGGTATCTCCAAATTCTTTTCCACAGAAGTTGCACTAATTTGCAGTCTCACTAGCAGTATAAGAGTGTTCCTGTCTCTCCACAACTTCACCAGCATTTGTTGTTTTGGGTTATTTTGATAGAGGCCAATCTCACTGGGGTTAGGTGACATCTCATTGTGGTTTCGATTTGCATTTCTCTAATGATTAGAGATGTTGAGCATTTTTTAATATGTTTTCTGGCCATTATTCGGTCTTCTTTGGAAAAGTTTCTGTTCATTTCCGTTGCCCATTTCTTGATGGGGTTGTTTGAGTTTTTCTTGTTAATTCTTTTGAATTCTAGATAGATTCTTGTTATCAGACCTTTATCGGAAGTGTAGAGAGCAAATGTTTTCTCTCATTCTGTAGGTTGTCTATTTGCTCTAATGATAGTTTCCTTGGCTGTGCAGAATCTTTTTAATTTGCTCAGATCCCATTTGTTTATTTTTGTTGCTGCAGTGATTGCCTTGGGGGTCTTCCTCAAAAATTCTTTGCCTAGGCTGATGTCTGAAAGGGTCTTTCCAACATCTTCTTCTAGGATTCTTAAGGTTTCATGCCTTAGGTTTAAGTCTGTTATTCATCTTGAGTGGATATTTGTGAGAGGTCAGAGGTAGGGATCCAATTCATTCTTCTGCATGTAGCTATCCAGTTTTCCCAGCACCATTTATTGAAAAGAGATTCTTTTCCCCAACGTATATTTTTGTCTGCTTTATCAAAGATTAGGTTACCATATGCAGATGGTTTCATCTCTGGTTTCTCAGTCTTGTTCCAGATATCGATGCTTATGTTCTTGTTCCAGTCCCAGGCTGATTTAATTATTATTGCTTTATAGTACAGCTTGAAGTCAGGAAGACTGATGCCTCTCAGTTTGTTCTTTTTACTTAAGATTGCTTTGGCTATATGAGGTTTTTTTCTGGTTCCATACAAAGTGAAGAATTATTTTTTCTATATCTGTAAAGAATGATGGTGGTACTTTGATGGGGATTGCATTTATTCTGTAGATCACTTTAGGTAATATTGACATTTTAATGATACTGATTCTACCAATCCATGAACAAGGTAGATTTTTCCATCTGTTTACATCTTCTACTATTTCTTTTTTTAGTGTTTCATAGTTCTCCTTGTATAAGTCATTCGTATCTTTCATTAAATATATTCCTAGATGTTTAATTTTCTTGGGGCTATAGTAAAAGGTATTGCATTTATGATTTGAGTTTCGGCTTGACTGTTACTGGCATATATGAGTAGCTCTGATTTGTGTTTATTGATTTTGTAACCTGAGACTTTACTGAATTCATTTGTCAAATCTAGGAGTCTCTTGTACGAATCCATGTGGTTTTCTAGATATATCATATCATCTGCAAAGAGCAAGAGTTTGATCTCATCTGCCCCTACTTGGATGACCTTAATACCCCTCTCTTGCTATAGCTAGGACTTGGAGCACTATGTTGAATAGAAGAGGAGATAGGGGGCATCCTTGTCTAGTTCCAGTTTGAGGGGGAATGGTTTCAATTTTTCCCCATTCAGTATGATATTGGCCTGGCCATGGGTTTGTCATAAATGGACTTGATAATTTTAAGGTATGAGCCACCTATGCATATTTTGTTAAGATTTTTATCATAAAGGTGTGTTGGACTTTGTCAAATGCTTTTTCTGTATCTATTGAGAGAATCGTATGGTCTTTGTTCTTGTTTTTATTAATGAGGCGAATCACATTTACAGACTTGAGTATGTTGAACCAGCCTTGCATCTCTGGCATGAAACCCACTTGGTCATGGTGGATTATTTTTTTGATGTGCTGTTGAATTCATTTTGTTGGTATTTTATTGAGGATTTTTGTATCTATATTCATAAGCCATATTGGTCTGTACTTTTCTAGTTTTCTTTTTGTGTCATGTCCTTTCCTGGCTTGGTATCAAGGTGATACTGGCTTCATAGAATGAGTTGCGGAGGATTCCCTCTTTCTCTATGTTACAGAATAATTCTACAGAATGGGTACCAACTCCTCTTTGTAGGTCTGGTAAAATTCAGCTAGGAATCCATCTGGTCCAGAGCTTTTTTTGGTTGGAAGGTTTTTTAGTGCTGCTTCAATCTCATTGCTCCTTATTGGTCTGTTCAGGGGTTCTATTTCTTCCTTATTGAGTGTTGGGAGGTTGTGTGTTTTCAGAAATTTGTCCATTTTCTCTACATTTTTGAGTTTATGTGCATAGAGATTTTCATAGTATTCAGAGATAACATTTTGTGTTTCTGTGGTATTAGTTGTAATATATCCTTTCTAATTTTTAATTGACCTACTTTGTGTCCTTTCTCTTCTATTCCTGGTTAATCTAGCAAGAGGTCTATCAATTTTCTTTATATTTTCAAAGACCCAACTTTTTGTTACACTGATCCTGTGTATTGTTTTTTTTGTTTGTTTGTTTCCATTTCATTTAGTTCTGCTCTCACCTTAGTTATTTCTTTTCTTCTGCTCGTTTCGAGCATGGTTTTCTATTCCTTTTCTAGTTCCTTGAGATGTGTCATTAGATTGTTAATTTGTAATCCGTATTTATTTTTGCTGTAGGCATTTAAGGCTATGAATTTCCCCTTAGTACTGTTTTTGCTGTTTCCCATATGTTTTGATAGCTTGTGTCTTCTTCGTCATTCAGTTTGAGGAATCTTTTAATTTTCATCTTAATTTCATCTTTGATCCAATAATCATTCAGCAACAGGTTGTTTAATTTCCATGGCTTTATATAATTGGGTGTTTCTCTTGGAGTTGATTTCTAGTTTTGTTCCACTGTGGTCTGAGAAGATACATGGTATGATTTCAGTTTTTTGAATTTGTTCAGCCATGTTTTCTGGCTTAAAATATGATCAATTTTGGAGAATGCTCCAGGTGCTGATGAGTAGAATGTATATTCAGTAGTTTCTGGGCAAAATGTTCTTTAAATGTATGTTGGGCCCAATTGTTCTATAGTCCCATTTAAGTCCAGTGTTTCCTTATTTATTTTCTGCTTGGATGATCTGTCCAGTTTTGTCAGTGTGGCGTTGACGTCCCTGGCAGTTACATTGTTGCTATTTTTCTCTCTACTTAGGTCTAGTAGTGTTTACTTTATGAATCTGGGCACTCCTGTGTTAGGTGAATAAATATTTAGGATTGTTATGTCTTCTTGTTGTATTGCTCCCTCTACCATTATATAATGACCATCTTGGTCTTTCTTTACCAATATTGATTTAAAGTCAATTTTATTTGATATGAAAATGGCTACACCTGCTTTCTTTTGGTTTCTATTTGCATGAGATATTTTTTTCAATCCCTTGACCTTGAGTCTGTAAATGTCCTCATGGGTTAGATGTGTTTTCTGGAGACAACAGATACTTTGTTCCTATTTTTTTCCATGCAGCCAGCTTATGTCTCTTGAGTGGGGAATTTAAACCATTTTTGTTGATTGATATAACTGATATGTGAGATACTGTTTTGTTCATCTTATTGGTTAGTACCATATTGCTTTGTTTTACCTCTTGTATTATTGCTTTATTTGAGCTCTGAGCTTTAGCTTTTGGGTGTTTTTACATTTGAGGATGACCATTGTGTTGCTCCATGTATAATGCAGTTCTGAGTATCTCCTGCAGGGCAGTTTTTTGGTCTTGAAAAATTCCCTCAGTGTTTGCTTGTCTGGAAAAGTCTTTATTTCTTCTTTGTTTATGAAACTTAATTTTGCAAGATACAAAATTCTAGGCTGACAGTTGTTCTATTTAAGAAGACTGAAGATGGGGCCCCAATCCCTTCTGGCTTGTAATGTCTCAGTTGAAAATCTTCAGTTAGCCTGATGGGTTTTCCTTTGCAGGTTTGCCTTACGGCTCACACAACTTCCTCTTTTGTGTTGACATTGGCCAGTCTGATGGCTGTGTGTCTTGATGATGATGTCTTTGTGATGAATCTCCCAGTTGTTCATTGAGCTTCTTGTACCTGGATGTCTAGATCTCCAGCAAGAGCAGGGAAATTTTCCTCAATTAGTCCCTCAAAAAGGTTTTCCAGCCCTTTTGAATTTTCTTCTTCATCCTCTGAGATGCCTATGATTCTCATATTTGGGCATTTTACATAATCCCACATTTCTCAGAGGCTTTGTTTGTTCCTCTTAATTCTCTGTTCATTATTTTTCACTGACTGATTTAATTCAAAGTTGTTTTAAAGCTCTGAGATTCTTACTTCTGCATGGTCTAGTCTATTCTTAAAATTTTCCATTGTGTTTCATATTTCCTTGAACAAATTTTCCATTTCCAGAAGTTCTATCTGGTTCTTCTTTGTCAGTCTCTTTAGTGAATTTTTTCATCCATTTCCTGAATTGATTTTCTGATTTCTTTGAGTTGGTTTTCCATTTTCTCTTGGATTCCATCAAGCTTCCTTATAATCCTTATAATTCTCTATGTGTCATTTTAGTATTTTCATTTTGGTTAGTATCCAATGCTAAAGATGTGGTGTTCCCTTTTGGAGGAGACCTTTCATTCTGATATTTCATACTCCAGAGTTCTTATGATGATTCCTTCTCATCTGGAGCAGTTGTTGCTTCTTAAGTTTGGATTTCTTTTTGTTGTTTATATGGTGCTTCCCCCCCACACACTCACTCATACGAGGGTGTTTATAGCATATGTTGGGTAAGAACCTTTGGCATGGTTTGTTGGTTTTGATGGCAGTCTAGGTTCTGGATAGATGCCTTAGTTATGGATATCCGTAGTGTGATGTTTTTCTCAGTTGCTAGTTGTTTGTATACTGTAGCAGTAGTGAGCTATTTGTGTGGTCAGATTCCCTGTCTCTTTTTGATAAAAGAGTGTGGAGGCCATTGAAATCTTTTCTCTATCCCCAGCCCTGTCATCTTCTTAGCAGTGTGAATTGGAATGGCATGCCGAGTTTAATCACTGAGGCAGTAGGTGGCACTTGTGGGTAAGAAATGACCTCACCCTGTATGACTGAGTCAGTAAATGTTGAAAAGGGCTGTGCAAATGACATCCCTGTCAGTAGGTGGTGCTTTTCAAAAGGAACAAGCTGCAGTGTTGTTTTTGTTACTGGCTCTAGTCCCTCAGGAGGAGCACTTGAATGCTCCAGGTGGTGGGTGGGGCTTTGGAACTTCCAGGTGTGTCCTTATTCTCTGCCTCAGTGGAGGTGGGTGGGGGAGTGAGGCTGAGTGGGGCTGGGTTTGGTGGGCTTGCACTTAAGCTCCACAAAAGTTGGTAAGGTAGCTATTTCAGCAGGGTTCAAAGGTCTGCTCTTGGCTTGTGGGGAAAGCCACCTTGGAGGGGCTGAAATGGCACCTCCACGCCAGAAAGTCCGCTTGTGGGAGATGGAGCCATCTGAGATTCACAATCTGACTGTTTAGCTCTCACACTGCCCCCAGGCCTGGGTGTCTATCCTGCTAGTGTGTGTCTCTCTGAAACACCAATGGACAGGGAGCTCCCAAATTGGGCACCGTGGGTCCACTACAAGTCCACAGAGGAAGAGGGATGGGCACCACCCTCTTTGGATGCCTCAGTCTGGAGTATGCACCCATTGGAGAGAGGGAGCTGTTTACCTAATTCTCAGCACAAATTGCTCTCCCTGCCAGAATGGGTGGGGGAAGGGCTGCTGCTCACAGGCACGCCTGGCCCCTGAATGAACAGCACCTGGTTGCTATGGTACCTGGGGCTGTGTTCTTCCTCACTGTAGTCTGCCCTTATCAAACAAAGCAGTTTTCCTGGGGAGGGAGGTGTGGGTGCTGTCCCAGCTTGCCATATCTCAGAACCCCATAGTATTCTACTATCAGATCTGTCCATGTGGGCTTCCTCACTGCCCAAGTCCAACTCACAGACCTCCCCCACATCCAGCAGTGTCCCCAGCAACCCACTTGAGTCCAGAGGGAATGGGGTCTGGCCTGCTTGTTTGACCTGCTGGTGTGCGACTCTGCAAAATACCTTCAGGCAGGGAGTTCCTGAATAGGTCACCCGGATCCACTGCAGGCCCCTCAAAGGGAAAGGCATGGTTCCCAGTTTTCATGGAAGCCTTAGGCTATCGCACACTCCTGCTTTGGTGGGTTGGGGGCGTGGCCACTTGCCAAATTCTCAGCCTAAACTGCTTTCCCTGTTGTAGTGGATAGGAGAAGTGCAGGGAAGGAAGCATCTGGCCTCTCTTGACACTCTCCCCGGAGGGGAGCCCCGCACGGAGTGTCCAAGCTCCAGGATTATGTAAGTTCTCCCCCTATACTGTGTTTGCTGCTGTGTCTGGGCTTGTGGGGGTGGAAAAAGCCTCCAAGAAACTTGGTAGCCTGCTGGCCTCTGTATGCCTGTGGAAGAGTGAGAGGGATCCTCTGTACCCTTTCACTGGGCTTGGAGCTTCTCTGGGTTTGATCCTTGCTGATATTTTTTTTCCTTTATCTTCTACCTTCTTTGCTTCACAATTTTCCTCCATGATATCCTTGGCAAACCCTGGCACCTCTATGATGCATACCCACTCTACGTCTCTTCTTCTCTCTCCTTTGTCAGAATTTCTAGCTTCTCTCCAGGGCGGTCTGACAAATGATGTCTCTAGTTGGCCATCTTGTCCCCTCCCCCCTCTTTTACTTTCTAATACAACAAATATTGGTAAATATATCCCACATAAACAAAAGCTTTTTGGGAGTCCTTGCTAGTTTTTAAAAGTTTACAGGATTCTGTGATAAAAATGTTTGAGGATTACTTTTGAAGGGCATAGATCAAAGGGTTCAGAGGTTGTGGATGGGTAGGAGATGGAATCATAGGAGATGTACACAGTCCTATAGTAATGAATGTTCAGAGCATTGAGGATAAACCAAGAGACCTGGGTTGGTGACTGATACAAACAGAAGTGAAGGGTAGGATGGGATTCAAGTTAATGATCTTGCAATAAAACACAGTAGAAAGGTTAGGAGGTTAAGTAGGAGGAAGGGTATGGGAAATTTCTAGAAGCATGGGAATTCATGGGGTTCCCTCTTGACCCCTGTAGATATAGGAATGGAGGTCTGTGGAAGGGAAGAATAGAACTGGGGTGATATCCTACATTATCATGGTTCTTAATGTTTATTAAGTAAACAAAAGTGAAACAACTTTCAAAGGGCTTTCTTCAGAAATGAGCACATTTAATGTGTTTAAGTTTGGGGGATGCAGAATTGATGAAGTTTTTGCTCTTGCAGGTGGTACATGAGCTTTCCTAGGAAACCAGTGAACATATTGGCATGTCTGAACTAATGAATCTCAGATTGTTGGGGAGAACCAAGAACCCTGTACAGTGTAACAAATATTAGTGAATGTTCCAGACATGTTTCAGCTATCTAGATTTCATGTAAAAACTGAGTTATGAGGAACCCTCAGAATGAAGAACAGCATTTACTGAAACTGAAAATCCTAAGACTTCTGGATTCAGAATCCACAATTTCCACCTTGAGCTTGATATTGTACCACTTTTATTATAGCGTACATCATCCCTTGCTCCTTGGGTGACAAGCATGGCCTATTTTACATTTAAACTTCAAAATGTAGGCTACTCCTTGGAAGAAATCTTGTTAATTATTTGCCAGTAGAAAAAGAATGATGGCTTAAACTCCTGCCACCTGTCAAGCTGTCAGTAATTATTTAATGCCACCATGTACAGAGAATGATCCATGTCAAATTGCTCTGAATGAATTAGACAAAGACAGAAACTACATTTGCCAAGTTTCCGGTAGTCACATTACAGATATAATTAATATTATATAATATAATTATATATATTTGAGGCAGGGAGGTAGGTACAACCACTAATAAAACCAAACCAAAGATATATTTGAATCAACCTTGAACAATAGTATTTATTCTAAAACCATATGGGAAATGAGGGAAAAATATTATCTTACTGGGAGGAGAGGGAAAGTGGTTGCCAGAGGATCTAACATTTATGAATTCCTCCTCTATGTCAGACCCTCTGTAACTTAGCTCATTTTATCCTTCAACAACTTCTGAAGTATCTTTGACCGAGTAAATTGTTCAAGATTAAAGATCTATAAGGTTTCACAACTGAGATTCAAACCCAAATATCTTTGTCTTTGAAAACCAGTCTTTTTATTTCTTGGAAACTCCCACTCAGGTCCTATAGCAAGCATGCCCATTAACTGTAGGGGAATATGAGAGGAACATACATTGCAATTATTGTTTCTATTTTATATCACCTAGTTTATAAAAAAAGTCTTAGTCTCTATTTTTATTGTTCCTTGAAATAACTGAGAAGTAAGTAAGGAAGTATTCTTTAGGAAAATAAACACAGTTTTGGAGGATTTTAGAGTTAGACCCTGTAAATCAGCAATATATTATAACTCTTACTTACTCCTTTGTCTGTTGAGCAAATCTTTTACCCAGATGTGCTATTGGGTCAGAAGACCTAATTTTTGCTGCCTAAAAATAGATGAAATAATATAAAGTCTCTATGTTTCACATGTCTAACTGTTAAGCAGGGAGATACACCATCACTCTCAAAAGAGTCCTCCACAGGATACATAACTCCATGGTGTGGCTTCAAAGAAAAGATTCTTCTTCAAGGGCTTTGAGTTTTGTGGAAGAAGGCACATAAACTTAACTTTTCATAGTTAGTTTGATAATAGTTGCCATGATTATCATTTTTGAATAAGTCATTCTGAGGGTAGGTCAAAGTTCTTGACCACTTACCTAATTTGCTGTTATTATTTCAGCAGCCTTCTCCTCTCTCGTCTCTTAATTACCCAATCCACCAGGCATGGTGACACATGCCTGTAGTCCAAGCTACTCAGGAGGCTGAGGCAAGAGGATCGTCTGAGACCAGGAGTTTGAGTCCAGTCTGGGTGACATAGTGGGACCTCCCGCCACTTCCCCCTGTCTCAAAAAAAAATATTATCCAGTCCACTTTGAACTTATTTACTACCTGTCCTGTTTTGCCCTTGTAAAGTTACCACAATGCCCTTAATCAGGTTTTACAGTTTGAAACTAAATACTGTGCACTACTTGCCATAAGTTAGATAACTTCTTTTCATTTCCTTTTCTGAAAAATGGTAATTAGAAATACTATCACCTACAGTTGTAAGAAGTAAATTTGGTAATACTTGTAAAGCCATTAGCTCAATAAATAATAAATTCTAGCAATTATTATTATTAATAATACTGGATCATATTAGAAAACAAGCTTAATTTTTTTTAAAAAAATAAAGAATTTGAAAGAATTTAAAAATAGAATTTGAAAGGCTTACCATTAAGGCCATATTAAAAATGAGGTTTCAATAATAAGAATAAAAATCAAAATCTGGCAAAGTGAACTTTCTCACAAACATAATCAATTCAGGCCATACCTGACTCTCCACATAGGTAGTTGAATACATTTTCCATCAGAGTAATGCTGGGAATGATTGTTTGGGGGAACTTAACAATGATGTAAATATATTCTCCTTTCCTCTGTTGCATTTTTTCTTCTATTCTAATTTCTACATTGCTCTCTTCTCCCTTGACTCTCATCACTCTTACTAAGTCTAAACTTTTCCTCTTGGTCCATTTTATGGTGTCTTCAATCTCCTCACAGAATGTTCCTTCTACTACCCTGTCCTAACTAAATCCTCCAAACGTATTGCCTTTCTTACAGTTCTTCCCAGTGGATGCAATACATCTCTAACTACCTACTCATTCAGGGTTGAGTGTTGGGATTGGCGCACTCAGTAGAGATTCTGATCTTCACTCCTGTCTGTTTGTGTACTCTTGTGCCTATTCCTCTGGAATTCATGTCATCTAGTTGCCTCACATGATAGTTTTCTTGTTGCCATCCTTCTTGAACTCATTGTTCATGCTATCATCATTGAACATTTGATACCTGGCTCACAGAATTATTTTCTACCCTCCCATCATGGTGGGTAAAGTTAACAAGGAAGGCCTATACAACAAATAGATCTCTTCCTATCTTAACCTCCTTTACTTGAATGACCTCCACTTCCATCCCACTCGGCCACCTCCTCTCATGAAAATATCCTGCCACCACTTAGAATTCTTTCTCCTCTGAAATCTTAAAAATGTGCACATCTCATCCTTTAACCACATTCTATAATTTTTTTCAGTTCTCTGCCTCCCTTTTTACCTTCTCCCTTTTTCTTTGACCTCATTGAGACCTTTGGTTCCTTGACACCTCTAGTTTATTCTTGTCAGTTTATTTATAATGTAACACCTTATTCATAGACCATCACTTTCTCTGCTCTCTTGCCAATATTCTTAATCATCTTGTGCCATTGTCGTTCCATTGTATTCACCAAGAAGAAATGTACAAACTAAATAAGTAAAAGCCCAACAACCTTCTCTCTATGTCATCAGAGCTTTAAATATGGACATCTGTGTGCCCCTAAATAAAGTTTCAGTCCCTTAGGTTGGTACCATTACTAATTTATAATTCTAATCCTTAGCTGGCTGTCAACATTGATTTTTTCCTATTTATTTCAGTATCTGTGTACATCTCTACTCTGCTACCCCACCATCTCTTCACTCACTTCATATACAACTCTGCCTACTACTGTCCATCTCACAAGAGAAAATGAAACCAATTTCTTCAGCTTCTGTAACTGTACTTAGTTGCATGAAAATTTTTGGCCTATCTTGAAGGAAGGTGTACTTTTTTGTAGCTAAAACTAAGCCTTTTAGTGATCCCTTCTTAAGAATGACATTTTCTAATTTTTGTCTACCCTCCTGTATCCTATTCTAGAAACTAAACAAAATCCCCAAACCTTTTATTGACAGTTCATTTCCTTTCAGTCACTGTACTATCTCTTTCCTCCCTTTCATAGCCAAACTTTGTGATAATGTTATTTATATCTAATCACCTTACTCCCTTATATCCCATTAACTCTTCAACCCATCAAGACACTTAAATTTGTTATTCCTAGAGTTGGTTCTGAGCTTCTAGGCAATAGAGACAGGATGGTGGAAATAGGACTTACAGTGTTTTCTATGACTGATCAAATGAAATTCCTGTTCATCATGAAAGGAAAAGATTGTGTCTTTATATTTCAAAAGGAAGTTATTGATTTGAAACTTTATAAATAGAGACATTGACCAATATAGGCATTATTTTACAGGATATGAAGAAATAGTCTGCATTTGTATGTATCTATTGTTTCAACTAGCAACTGGGCAACACTGAATATAATATTGACCTCTTATGATGAGGGCCTTCAAAACAAGTTTGTGCTGTTGAAAGAAAAGCTATATGTTGCTACCATTATCAGATGTGCAGGTGGGAAATTTTTATTTGGAAAACTGACAAGTCTAATATATAATCTCCCCCTACTTTCAGTGAAGAATCAGAGTACTAATAGAAAGAAATTTCCTCAAAAAAATGAGAAAATTTGAATTTGTAGAAGTTAATGAGAATGTGGAGAACATACTGGAGAAAAATTAAGGGCAGGGGTTATCAGTTACCCAAAGCTTAATTCCTAGTAACAATTGTTCATTTGTGTATGTGTGTGTGTGTGTGTGTGTGTGAGTAAAAGTAAAATAAGAGCTTATTTAAGAAGTAGCTTCAATATTTATATTTTTTCAAATAATGAATAGTACATGATTCCTTATATTCAAAAGCTTGAAGTAATAAATATTGAATTTGTAGATAGAAGTGCCAAAATGTTAAGGAGAGAATGTTGGCTGGGGCTGGCCATGACCTTGATGAGGAATATATTTTAGGTAAATGTACAGAAAGTAAAGACAGGCACCAGCATGCCAGCTGATTAAGGTCCCATAAGAAATTACTGTTGGAGCACTGGAATACTCAATAGCTGCTAAGTGCATTCTCACCTGTGGTCAATTCAGTACATAACCCAAAGTCTACTTCATTAAGCAAGAAACAAAGCTAATGTCATGAAAAGTCCCTCAGTTAAAATATATAAACAAACCAACCTATTTGAAGAGTTGCTTTACCACTGGGAGCAGGGTATTTGAAGTCCCCTGTCAAACACTTTCTTTGACAGAGTTGGGTACCCATTGTTGAAGTTTCATATCTACTCATCATTTTTTTTAAAATTTTTTTTATTTCAGCATATTATGGGGGTACAAATATTACGGTTATGTATATTGCCCATGCCCCCCTCCCCCCTCGAGGCAGAGCCTCAAGCATGACCATACCCCATACGTTGCACATCTTGCTCATTA
Organism: Cheirogaleus medius; assembly: GCA_008086735.1. NCBI lineage: Eukaryota > Metazoa > Chordata > Mammalia > Primates > Cheirogaleidae > Cheirogaleus > Cheirogaleus medius. Next base: position 603,355 of record VBSM01003185.1, on the reverse strand, counting down.
TGTTTGTATATACCCATCCCCTCCTCCCCCCTCCCACCCGCCATTTTTATTTGTGCTTCATTGTGATTTTTGTAAATACTCACTTTCTCTTTGCATCTCTTGGTACCATAGTCTATGTTGTGGCTTTCGCACACTGACATATTCCTGATTTGCCTGGGGCAGTGGTTCTCAATGCTGGCTGCACATAGAATCACCTGGGGAGCTTTTAAATATATCGATTTAATCAATTAAATCAAAAGCCCTGGGATTGGGGCTCAGGCATTGGCAGATTTCAAAAACTCTCCAGGTGTTTCTAATGTGTAGCTAGGGTTACAACCACTGGGCTAGAGCCTTGGAAAAGGCTGTTTACTTAACCTTTTTAATCTGTTTTTTCCCCCACTCAGGGTTGACTATGTTATGACAGGTTACACCTCTATGTAGTACCTTTATTTGTTTATTTTCACAAGGTAGTCTATTTCTGTATTTACAAGTTCTTGGGGATATCTCTTTGTAGCTTCAAAGAGCAGTCAATAATAAACGCTATACTTTAAATTATTCAATTATTCCAAGTTAGGGCTTTTAATTGCTCTTTCTGAATATTTGAATGTGCAGTGTTTTTTTTTATTTTGGCATATTATGTGGGTACAAATGTTTAGGTTACATATATTGCCCTTGCCCCCCGCCCCAAGTCAGAGCTTCAAGCATGTCCATCCCCCAGATGGTGCACATCGCAAATGTGCAGTGTTTTTAAACCTTGACTTTACTTTGTAATCACTTGGGGAGTTTTTAAAAATATTGATACCCTGAAGGGGTCTTATCCCCAGAAACTATGATGAGATTAGTCTGGAGTGCAGCCTGGACACTGGGATTTAAAAAAAAAAAACTCATCAGGTGATACTATAATAGGATCTCAGCAGGTAATTCTTGTAAATATTTTTAAGATAAACTTACACGTTCGGTAAATAATATGCTAATCCATGGTCAAGGTAAAGCAACCAGTCTACCTTGCCCCAGGGAATTGCTTGGAATCAGGGAGATTTTAAAAAATACAGATGCCTATGGCCTATCCCTAGCAATTATGATGTAATAAGTCTGGAATAGCCTGAGTTTCAGGACTCTTAACCACTTTGGTACCACGCTGACCGGCCGCGAAACCTTGCCCACAGCCAGCATTCATAGTCCGCACGATAGTTTGTGCTGTGCATTGACGACGAATCCGTTTTGCTCTTGTGTGATGAGGAAAGCTTTAAAGCACTGAAAGCTTGTTTTACGTTACAGGCAGCTTTAGGAAAATAACTATAATAACTCCTACTAAGGACTTGTTAAAAGGTCACAGATTCGTAGTAACTTATTAGCTGAACGTACACACTGCTGCTGCAGAGATAAAAGTAAAAGCTTTTGGCTGTCGACTAAAGTCGACACTCGGCTGTGCGCCTTCATATCACGGCTGATGGCTAAAGTCGACGCTGGGCTGTGTGCGTTCACCTGTGGCTGTGGACTATAGTCGACGCTTGTACCGAAGTGGTTAAAGGCTTCCCTGGTGATTCTGATATGCAGCAAAATTTGAGAACCACAGTTTAGCCTGGCCTACAAAACTCATATCTGTTTAGTGCATTTCGATAGTTTAAGTCATATTAAGGGTGTTTTTAAGGGCACATGCCTGTGAATTTTATCTAATAGAACCTTCAATGACTTAATAAATTGATAGTATATTCTTGCTTTCTTTCCCTCATATGTATTACAGAGTTAAAATGTCTGTGAAAATTGAATATGGTACAAAGCCCTACAATTCATTACTATGAGTCACTGTTCAAACCTTTGCTACTAAATTTTGCTTTCTTTGGTCTGATTACTTTTGTCTTGTGTTGAATGAAAGTTTTTAGAGGGCCTGCCCAATCTCATTAAGTTGCTTTGTTTCCCATTTAACACACACATGTCTTTCCAGAGTTCAATTTGACTTATATATGTAGCTGCCCATTAAATTCCCACTAGTGTTGACTCTCAGCACCCAGTAGACTCTCAGGGGTACAGGTGAACCCAGGTTTAGTATTAGGCCTCATTTTCACCTCTCTCTTTGAGAAGAAAAAGTACCATTACACCATTGTTGAGCAGACCTTCCAGAGACTGTGTTTCTTACTTAAAAACATGTCTATTTTGACAGGAAAACCCATGTGTTTAGTGACAATAAAGTAGAGGCAAGAATATTGATTTTTTTGGAGCCAACATACAGTTAGTTTTTATTACAGTTCAACAAAATTGCCAATATCCTTCTTAAAGAAAGCATTTTAATAAAATTGACATCCTTGGCAGAGAAACACAGCGACTCTTTCATTTGCAAACAGTTGCCACTGGGGGTCACCATTACAATTGCTAAGCTTTGCCTGCAGTTTTGGAGCCATGGCTGCAACTTGCCTAAAATGAGAGGGAAGATGGGGGAAGGACTAGTGTCTTTCAAGCAGCTTCTTTTCCTTAGCATCTCAGGGAGGCATTGTTCAGATATGAAGATAAATATTTGTGTTTTGTGGGTAGGATACTCACCTGTGGTAAGAAGGGATTCAATAAATTGTCTTGTCTGTCCAATAGATAAAACAATTCTTCATGGTTATAGCTTATCTCTGAGTTCTGTGCCATCCCTCAGAGAGGGTGATCAATATGCACTTTTATGCCCTTCTGAATTTTTCAAAAATTTAACTAGGATTTGTCTGCAGCATGTTTTTAAATCACTCAGCCTTGTTTTCTTTGTTTTATGAGTATCAACCCTTACTGTCTTATGTTATTAGTGAATCCATTGTTTCTGCCTAGAAAATACCTTCAGCTGTTTGCTTCTTACATATTAAATCACTGCCACTGCCATTACATAAGGGAAATCTAATAAATAAACGCAAAACCAGTGAGCATCCCCTAGAGTGTGAGTCATCAGAGGACAAACAGGGCTTTTGGACCATGTGAAGATATGTATGTATAAATTCTGCAATACAGACACTCAGGGTAAGCGGCCCAGGCAGGAGAGGGGGTGATGACAGCAGATGGCACTCCTGACTGTGCCTTAAACAGGCCATCTTAACTATAGGATGTACCCCGCTTATGTTAAACTTCTCCCAAGTAAACTGCCCCTTTCCATATAACTCTCCTGACCTTCATTGTTCACTCAGTACATTTAATCAACATGTACCAAACATTCCCATGGTAGGAACCATGGCTAAAACAATACATAAAACAGCATTTCTGCTCTCAAGGCAGAAATTTCTAGGTGTGACCTATGCACACAGGGCCTTCTGCTCAGATCTCCCCCACTCCCTACCCCGTCACTGTCCTACAATTCTTAATAATTTTGAAACAAAGGGCCTTGCATTTTTATTTTGTTTTGGGCCTTGAACATTATGTAGCTGGTCCTGACTGCCTTGAAGGGGTTCACTCTATAGGAGGGAAGCAAAAACAAAACAAAACAAAACAAAACAAAACTGTGTAATTGGTAATACAATACCAAGATTTGAGACGTGGTCCATTAGCTATATGGACAAAATATTATAGAAAGAATATTATTCTGTCTGCAGGGAAGTGGAGAGAATTTAGGGAAGTTTTATTCATGATTCACATATTACTGAGTACTTACTATGTGCAAGCCACTGTGTTAAATGATTTGGAGGATTCAAATATGAATTGGCCACGAATCCTGTGATCCATCTCAAGTTAACTCAGTGTCTAAAAAACATATATAGGGTATAATGAGTTTGATATGATTAGGTAAGACATGTGACTGGTAAGGAATGTTTGTGTGAATGATCTATTTTTCCTATTTTCTTGCTCTAATTTTTTCTGATCTATCTCATGCAGGTCTGTTAGAGCAATCTTTCTAACACACTCCTTTGAAAACCCACCTTATTAAAAAATACTCATGACCCTTCTTAGGGAGAGGCAAAGTTATACAATGTATCCAAAGTATAAAAAAACCCAATCTTTTGTCGGATGGAGGGCAGGCGGGAGGGGGGAGGAAGTGTAGAGTTACATAATGTATGCCATGCGCGCCACCTGGGGATTGGACTCGCTTGGAGCTCTGGCATGTGGGAGGGGGGAGGAGTGGTAGGGGCAATGTATGTAACTCTAACAATATTTGTACCCCCATTATATGATGAAATAAAAAAAAATACTCATGAGATTCTCATTGCTTCTTAAGATAAATTCTAGACCTCTTAGCCTGGCATTCAAAATACCCTGCAATATGGCTCCAGACTTCATTTTTAACCTGATGCTTTATTATTCTCCTATGTGATTCCTTTAACTTTGACCAAATAAGGCCATCTGAAATCCTAATGTTTTAGTTATCTATTGCTGTATAACGGATTATCCCAAAATTTGGCAGCTTTAAACAATAAACATTTATTATCTCACGGTTTCTGTGGGTTAGGAATCTGGCAGCAGCTTAGCTGGGTGGTTCTATACTTGATTTGGCAAAAGTAAAATAAGCTGGAGAGAGAAGCTGACAATAGAGAGAGAAGCAGAAACAGAGCAAATCTCATACATAAATGGGTAGCATCTTTAGAGAAAGGAGCAAAAATGCTACCAAATTCTCAGACATCTTCTTTGTGTTGAATCATTCTACTTGGTAAAAAAATCTGCCCGACTGAAATGCTTGCAGAAGGCAAGGGGATCTTTGAATGGGCTATGGAGAAATGAGGGTTATGGAGTTATTTTTTCACTTGCCGTTGAAATATTTGGATTTTTGTAGTTGTTGCTAGTTTAATACTGTTCTGGCTCTTACTTACTTTAGTATATGAAGTTTCTTCATCACAGTTAAATATATCATTTAGTTCAGGATTTGAGCAAGAAGAAAAGTACAAAGAAGAGAGGGAGAATGATGCTGCCTTCCTACACAGAAGGGCCTTTGGGATTATGGGCTCTCTGTCCTTGATCTTGGGTGTCTGTCTCTCTCTACTTATATTTATGGTTGTTTTAGGACCTGGGACAAGCTTGTCACCATGAAACTGGAAGTAAAGGTACATTTTCTAAGGAGGAGGTGGCTTTCAAATAATGGCCTGAAACTTGACAAATCTCCTGTGGCCCTAGCCCAGTTAGAACTCCTCCGGAAATGAAGTTACTTTGAAGTGGACTAGGATGATGGAATTGCAAGGTTAGAAGGAATCTGAAAGGGAATTGTGTAACCCGTGCCTGAATTTCCTTTTAACAACAGGCTCTGTCATGTAGATAAGTCTACAGTTATACAAGATGATCAGTGACAGGAAAGTTTTTACTGTACAGAAATTGTGGAATATACTGAACTGATTTCTCTCTTTCCATAGCTTCTTCACATTGTTTTTTTTGGGGGGGGGTCATAATGAAAAAAGTAAATCTCTCGCCAGTTTTTTTTTCATTTCTTTTTTATTTCAGCATATTATGGGGGTACAAATGTTAAGGTTACGTATATTGCCCTTCCCCTCTCCCCCGAGTCAGAACTTCAAGTGTGACCATCCCCCGGATGGTGCGCATCGCACTCATTATGTATGTATATACCCATCATATACAGTTTTTTTTAAATTTCAGAATACTATGGGGTTACAAACATTTTGGTTACATATAATGACTTTGCCTCACCTAAGCCACAGCTACAAGCTTGCTCTTCCCCCATACAGTGTGCACTGCATCCATTAGTTGTGAGTTTCTCACAAAACAGTTTTTAAAATTTTTTCATACAGTATAATTCTTAAACATAAGTCAGTCAATGTATCTGTGCTCTCTTGATGACACAACCCTTTTAACTTTAAAACCTAACTTTGCATAAGCTGTGACTCTACTGTGTGAAACTTACATCACTCTGCTTCTATCCTGGCCCCCTGTCTAGTTTAAACACAGCATCTAGAGTTAACTTTAAAAATCGGAAGTCAACCTTTGTGGAAAAGAATTTGGAGATACCTCAAGCAGCTAGCAATAGAAAT
>VBSM01003185.1:583352-597346 GCA_008086735.1 Cheirogaleus medius | reverse complement strand
ATATTTGTACCCCCATTATATGATGAAATAAAAGGAAAAAAAAATTAAAAAAAAATCGGAAGTCAGATCACATCATTCCTGTGCTAAAAACCTGTTAATGGCTCTGCATATCATACAGAGTGCCATACAAAGTCCTCGTAATGAATGGCCCACAAGTCCCTACGTGATTGTCCCCTATTACCTATGTCTCTTTTCCTGCTGGCCCTACTCCATCCACACTGACCTACTTGCTGTTTCTGGAACATGCTTCCACATCAGGGTCTTGACTCCAGCATTCTTCTCTCAGATATTTGTTTAGATTACCCTCTCACTTTCAGATATTTTCTCAGATCTCACTCTTTCAATGATTCCCACTCTTTATATCCTATTTAACATTGCAAACTGCACCACTCTCTTCCTATACTTTAGATCGCTTTGCCATTTCCCTTCCATAGGCCAATCCCTTTTAATGCTTTACTACTATTTGATTTACTCATCCATTATGTCTGTTGTTTATTGCCCCCCGCCCCAAGTATGTGAGCTCATGAGGGCAGGAATCTGCCTGTTTTTTTTTTTTTCACTAATGCCTCCCAAGTACCTAGAATTGTGTCTGGTAGGCACAGTACTTGCTCAATTAACACTGAATAAATGAATTGAACTTAGAATTTTCCAATCCTTCCCAGCCCCCTTTTAATGGATATTGAACTTTCCATTCTGAAGGTTTAGGAATTTATTTTTCCTTCCTTCTTGAGAATCTTAAGTGTATCTTCAGGGGGCATTTTGACTTTTTTCTTGTTTCTCAAGGAATAATAATAATTGGGGGTTGTTATATGTTCATATCTACAAATTATTTATGGTAGAAACTATTATGTTCCAAAGTCCTCGTTGTAGCATTGATTTTGGAAATGCCAGACTCTGTAAGGGTTTGAATTCCAGTCTCACTGCTTACTAACTCTGACAGTAGGCAAGTCACTCATTTTATTTGAGCTTGAGTTTCTTCATCTATAATAAGAGGAATTAAAATCTACCTCATAGGGTTTTGTAAAGTCTAAATGAGATGATGTATATAAATCTTTTAACATGGTTACTAGAGTAGTGTTTTAAAATTTAAGGTGTATAACGAAATCAACTGAGAATCTTGTTAAAATGCAGATTCCGTCACAACAGGTCTGGGGTACGGTCTGAGATTTTCTGTTTCTAAAAAGCTTCCAGGTGATGCTAATGTTGTTGGCCCATGGACTACATTCAGAGTACACTACACTCTTAGAATGAAAGAGATGCTCAATAAATGTTTGTTCCCTTTATTATTATTCTTTCTCATCCCCCTTATACCATATCCAATTATTTTGGGCCTGGGGACACAAGCTCATTTAAAGTGGCTCTCATTTCTTTACTTATCTTGGGCTTCAATTCCCCATTATTTATTTAATCATTATGGGTACATAATAGTTGTATATCTTTATAGGATACATATGATATTTTGATACAAGCAAACAATATGACTTAATCAAATCAGGGAAATTGGGATATCCATCACCTCAAGCATTAATCGTTTCTTTGTGTTAGGAACATTCTAATTCCACTCTTTTAGTTATTTTAAAGCATACCCTTATTGTTGATTATAGTCACTTCTTGTACTATCAAATATTGTTCATTCTATTTAACTATTAATATATTTTTGCACTCATTAACCATCCCCATTTTATCCTCCCTCCTCGCTACCCTTCTCAGCTTCCGGTAACTGCCATTCCACTCTCTGTCTCCATGAGATCAATTGTTTTTAATATTTACCTCCCACATATATGTGAGAATATGCAAATTTCTGGGCTTGGCTTATTTCACTTAACATAACTTTCTCCAGTTCCACCCATGTTGTTGCAAATGGCAGGATTTCATTCTTTTTTGTAGCTATATAATATTCCATTGTGTATATGTGACACAATTTCTTTATCCATTCATTTGTTGATGGATACTTAGGTTGATTCTAAATCTTGGCTATTGTGAATAGTGCTGCAATAAACATGGGAGTGCAGATATATTTTCAATATACTGAATTTCCCTCCTTTGTATATACACCCAGCAGGGGGATTGCTGGATCATATGGTAGTTCTATTTTAAATTATTTGAGGAACTATACTGTTTCCATAGTGTTTGCACTAATTTACATTCCCACCAACAGTGTGCAAAGGTTCCCCTTTCTTCACATCCTCACCAGCATTCATTATTGCCTGTTTTTTCTTATTAAAGCCACTTTAACTGGGATGAGGTGATATCTTATCGTGGTTTTGATTTGCATTTCTCTGATGACTAATGATATTGAACATTTTTTCATATACCTGTTGGCCATTTGTATGTCATTTTAGAAATGTTTATTCAGATCCTTTGCCCATTTTTCAATTGGATTATTTGATTTTTTCCTATTGAATTGTTGGAGCTCCTTATATATTATAGTTATTGATGCCTTGTCAGACAGGTAGTTTGTAATCTCCCCTTCTGTGTGTTGTCTCTTCCCTTTGTTGATTGTTTCTTTTGCTGTGTAGAAGCTTTTTAGCTTGATGTGGTCCCATGTGTCCAATTTTGCTTTGGTTGCCTATGCTTGGGGGTATTATTCAAGAAGTCCTTGCCCAGACCAATGTCTTGAAGCATTTCTCCAATATTTTCTTTTAATAGTCTCATAGTTTCAGGTCTTAGATTTAAGTGTTTAATCAATTTTATTTGATTTTTGTGTATGGTGAGAGATAACAGTTTAGTTTCATTCTTCTGCATATGGATATCCAGTTTTCCTAACACTATTTATCGAAGAGACTGTCCTTTCCTCATTGTATGTTCTTGGCACCTATGTCAAAGATAAGTTCACTATAGATGTGTGGATTTATTTCTGGGTTCTCTATTCTGTTCCATTGGTCTGTGTGTCTCAATTCTCTCTTAATGGAATTTGCTGTACAGTTTCCAGTTTGATTATTTTCATTGATGGAAAAGTTGGAAGTAACATAAGAATTGAGAAGTTTTCGTTTCTCATTCTCATTTCAAGTCTATTCTAAAGATGTAGCTTTTCTTTTCCTTATCATTTTTCTCATGTCTCAGTCATTATAGACTTGATCTGCTGGTCCTGATTTTCACAAGTCTGTTGGGGGCTGATTCTGGCATTATGCCTTATACTAATCATTCACTATAGCCTGTAATGTACATGTGCTGCATGATGCAGCGGTAACCAGTATTCTCTTCAGACACGGTTACTGCCTTGGGACATAACAAGAGGCCTGAGTTTCTGCATGTAAGCAAATGTCGCCCAGCTCCCACACAGTGGGCCCCCGTGGTGGGAGTCTGGAGGCCATAAAGATAAGAAGAACATTCCCAAGGTCTGGCCCCATAAGATGGTTGGTAGTCAAAGACAGGTAAGATCTCCCATGGGGGGGATGACCTAAGACAGGCACAACCGTGGGGGCCTGCCGCTGACTGGGAGAGAGCACAAGAAGTTCTTCTGATGGCTGCGTTGTTTAATGTCACTTATTTTGGCCTTGAGTTGTGTCTGGCACTGGCGCCTCAAGTAACCGTTCTGAGGTCTGAGACCATGGGAAATTGTTCCCTTGTGATACAATTCCAAAGTTGATGGTTATCGCTGCTATGCTCAGCTGCTCACGTGCAAGAAACTAACCCTGGGTCTGAGGGGTATAAATATAAAGCGACCGGTGCATTGAGCACTCGAGTCATGTAAAGTCTTTATGTGTGTCTGTGTCATTCTTTATGTTCTGTGTTCATCCCCCGTCCTGTAATCGGGCCACGTACACAAGTCTATTCCATTTCTGGTGATTCTCTATGGCTACATGCTTCCTGTTCAGTTTTAAGCATATGAACCTTTAAAATCTGAATTAATCAGGGATGACCCTTTGCCATATTAAACAGCATATCTCTTTATATATGTGGAAGCTAAATGATGTGTATGCATGGTCATACACAGTGGTATAATGGAGATTAGAGACTCAGAAGGGGGTGAGAGGGAGGTGAGGGATGAAAAATTACCTATCAGGTACAATGTACACTATTTGGGTGATGGGTACAATAAAAGCCCTGACTTTACCATTATATAATTCATCCATGTAATGAAAAAAATTGTACCCCCTAAATCTATTGAAATTAATATATTAATTAAAAAAAAGAAAAGAAAATTTAAGAGAAATTCCTAATAGGCATAGAATTCTGATTTATTTTAAGGGTTTATTAATTACAAAGTTTACCAGTCTTCTTATACACAAACATCCCCGCCCCCACACATACACACTCTCTCTCATAAAAGAAAGAAAAGAAAAGTATTCCAGTAAAAACAAAAGTGAGAAGGATTATAGTTTCTGTGGAATATCTCAGGAAATTTTCTTTCCTTGGGTAGTTTATACAAAATCAGAGATATTGCCAAGTTACCTTTGCATGTAAAGGTACTCTGAGCTGCATTAGCATATCTATTAGTGTGTGGTTTTGAAGATCTGAAATTCATATCACTATTATAATAAATTCAATTCTATTTCACAAACATTTATAGAACTCCTGCTCTGTGCCAATCACTGTGTAGTAGCTAGCATTACAAAGATGCACATGAATTGAGGTCCTCACTATTTAATAGAGGAGATAGACATGTAAAATATACAAGTACAGTGTAGTATAATAGGTGCACAAGGTATAGAGATAGCAGATGAGGAGCAGGTAGGGTATAGGCTTAAGTGAGAAGGGGGGGATGGTCAAGGAAATCTTTACAAAGGAGGCCTCATCTTTTATTTGTGAAGAATGAGGGTGAAGCCTTATTTCCATTAGATGGCATTATAGCCAAGGAGACCAAGAAAACTAAACCTCTACCTCAGGGGTCCTCAAACTTTTTAAACAGGGGGCCAGTTCACTGTCCCTCAGACCGTTGGAGGGCTGGACTATAGTTTAAAAAAAACTATGAACAAATTCCTAGGCACACTGCACATATCTTATTTTGAAGTAAAAAAACAAATGGGCAAAAACTCCCGCTTGTGGCCCACGGGCTGTAGTTTGAGGACGCCTGCTCTACCTTCATTTATAATTGGATAATTCCTCTGTGTGGTTCCTAAGTAAACTATGGTCAGGAGAACATATCATGAAGGGTATCAAAGTATCACATTTTTCTTCCTTGGGTAAGTTTGCTGCACAAAATCTGGCCTCCATAAGTGGTACAAGAGCATGTGTCTCTTATTTCTCTCTTAATCCTCAGATCTTCAGGCCATCTAAATGGATGAGATCTCTTGATTGCTTGAATGCTCCTGTGGAAGAAGAGAGAGCCTTAGTTTCCACAAACATGGTGGAAGGAGGTGATAGAGAGAACAAGGTGGTCGTGTATTGTTTCTTGTTTCAGAGTGCCAGAGAAAGATGGGAAAGAGGAAGAGGCCTGGTATCAGATCTTCATTACTTAGCCCTTTGGAAGAAGGAAGTAGAAAAGGAAGTTGCATTTAGATAACTGACCTCTTACCTGCAGTAGATTGTTTGTAAAGTTGCTCACGACAATGACTTTGCCACTCATTGCATCAAGAGGCAGATTTTATTTCTCTATCCCTTGGATTTGGGTCAGCCTTGTGACTTGCTTTGACTGATAGAATGTGGTAGAAGTGTGTTGTATAAGCTTTGGAGCCAAGGCCTCAAGAGACTTTGTATCTTCTGCGTCCCCCTTCTTCGAGCCCTGAGATGGCCATGTGAAGAAATCAGGCTAGCCTCCTTGTGTATGACAGGCCACTTGGAGGAGAGAGAGACCCAGCTGACAGTCAGCGTGAGCTGTCACACATGTGAGTGAGGCCATTATGTACCACTCAGTCCCCACCAAGCAACAAGGCTCAGCCCAGCCTAGTCCACACCAAATTGGTGACCCAGTGAATTATGATTGGCATTTAAGTCACTGTGTTTTGGGGGTGGTTTGTTTTACAACAATAGATAACTGATGCAAACACCTAAAAATAGTGGGCTAATTAGTGGGTTGGAATCTTACCAATCAGATTTGAAGCTCCTTTTCTTGCAAAGGCTCTAGGATGAGGATTGGAAGAAGGGGCTAAAGAAGGGGAAAAATGGTCCTCTGTGTGGTTACTAGGAGGCTTGTCATCTAAGCAACTTTCTAAGAGTACCTTGCAGTTACACAGGTCTTTTGAAATTCTTCATTGGCAAATTGGAGACTTTATCACAGAAAACAGCTCAAATCCTTTAATAGCCTTTATCCCACCTTGGATTTGGCAGTATTAAAGGCCAAAGAAATCTGCAAAGTGTTGCTTATAAGGCTATGTTTTTTAGTTGTCCATTTTCTGTTTAAGTCTCGGTTTTCTGTCTTTATTTTTTTTTACCTCTTTCACAAATTTGATATTTCCTGTGTTCTCTGATTTCCAATTAGCCATTTTAGCAAAATAAATAGCTTTTCTCATTTGTCTCTGATCGCCACCTGGGGCTTAGACTTGATAACACTTAGTTCCACAGTGGGTTACCTCCAGACTCAACTCCGGGTTCTGGCAAACCACAACCTGGGATACCATGTCCCCATACCAGGTAAAGGAGATCAGATACCGTGACTTATGATTATTTTCTTTCCTTAGGAGTCTGCAGTTGCATTGCTATTAAAATTACATGATTATTTTAGATTGCTGGGATAACATAAACCTTAACCTTGGTTAAGTCCTATTTGATATAGAAAGAAGGTGTAAAATTAGCAAATAAAGCTTCTAAATATTGCTTACTTTGAGGAAAAGTATGTTAAGATATGGGGCAAGTCTGATTCCTATTTCAGGGTCTTTGAACTTAATCATTTTCTTATTTTCCAGTTCTTCACTTGGTTATTGAACTTCAATCATATATTTATTCAAATGTCACCTCCACAATGAACATTGCCTTGATCACCTGACTGCCCTGTTAATCTCTGGCTTCTTAAGCAGTTAAGTTTTTTCAGAGATCTTCTCACTTCCTTATCATTTGTTATATTTTTATTTGTCTACCACAAGGGTAGGACCTTTTCTATCTTGTTCTCTATTGTACCTAGGACCTGTAAATATGCACACAACATAATCAGTGCTCAATAAATATTTGTTATGTAAATGAATCTCTACCAAATCTCCATATTTGTATCATCTATGATTTTGCTGAAAATTCCTGATTCACGTCGTGCGTACTACTGTTGAGTAGCATATAGTGAAGGAAAGAGCTCTATGGTGTACCTATAGGGACAACCTTCCTACTGAGTGAGAACAAATATCACTTATAGGCTTTAATTATTTAAATAACTAATGAATTAGTTATTTATTTCAATAATTAATTAACATATTTATTAATTATTTAAATACATTTCTCTAACAAGAGTATCATCCAGGCCATGACTGAGTACTTTACCCATAAGAGCATCATAGTAGGGTGATCAACTTGTCTTGGTTTGCCTGGGACTTTCTGTTATAAAATAGATAGTCCTGTGTCTGAGAAGCCCCTTAGTCCTGGGCAAACCAAGACATTTGGTCACCCTAATGCGGGATACTTTTCTGAACACTAGATGTAGTTTCCATGTCAATTCCATGAGTTGTTATTTTGGTTTCCTATAAAAAATGATGAGATTTCCTTGGAACGCTTTGTTAATGAAGTCATGTTGATTGCTGGTGATCTAAATGTTTATAACTCATGTGTAATAATCACTTCTAATATTTTTTCATGGATTAATATCAAGCTATCTATCCTGTCCCTTCCAATAGTCATGATACTCATTTTTGAATATTGGAATATTTGAATTTGAAGTATTCTGGCATATTCCATTCATTGAGAATTTTCAAATATGAAACATAGTGGTGCTAAGCTTCTGCACCTGCTTTGTCCTTAAGATTTCCATAAAGCAATATATGCTGGGAGGTACTTTTTGTCAAAGAAGCCCAAAGATGCTAGGAAGGTATGAGGACTTATCTTTTGAGATTGTGGGTTTGTTCCTTAGTAGGATGCCAGTTGATGGTAAGACCAGGGAAGCATATTCTATTAGCTAAGCTCTCAATGTGAATACCTGATCCGTTGGCTGTGAATCAGCCTGCATAGAGAACATTCTGAAATTTTCTTGTTCTAAATCTTATAATACATTATATACTTCTAATTCATAGGCCAGTTTATGCTGGGCTAAATTTATAGATTATAAAATTTGAGAGAGTGGGTTGTGTGTTTTGCCTTAATATGGGTGTAACACTTAGAATGGTAAATGTTTCCTAAATGCTATTGTTTCTGGATTCCATCATGTGCAAATGGCCTCATAATTTCTCCACTGCCCCTTATATATTGATGCCTCTGTGACTTGTGTCTAAGTCTCTGTGTCTTGTGCATATAATATCTCACAAGATACCTTTCTCACCCATGGGTTCAACTACTCTCCATAAGCCTATGTCTCCCAAATTAGAGCTAATTCATACCTGTCATCCTTATTTTTTTCCCCTCGGTTTTTACATAGAAAACTGTCTCCACTAAGAATTGTATCCAACTGCTTTCCACTCCACCTGTGACCTGCTTTGCTCCTTCCATACTTCTTATTTATTATTATATTAGGAATATAATGCAGATACCTTGCCACAGTTCCAGGTCACAATGATGTGGTTACCAGGGCAACACTGTAAAATAAGTCCTATGCCAGAATATGGAAGGCCAGGTGGGGATGAAGGACAACACAGAAACCTGAAAATGATAAACCATTTGGATATCAAATGCAAAGATGTAAGAAAAGATTTTGGAAGGATGGAGAAAAAAATTGGCATAAACCAGAAATATGAAAATGTGAGCAAGTCAAAGGACAATTGTGGAAGGATTTTACCAGTGCTTAGTTCTAGCTCTGGCATTCATCTCTTCTGTAGTGTACTTGCTATTTACCTCCTGTTACTCACTAGACAAAATATTATTACTATTTTGGGGATAGTATTTTGGGGAAAATGGTGCATGGACCAATCTGACTTCTGTATTATACATCATTCCTCATTTTACCAATTGCATATGAACTAATTAATGTCACAAAAACATACACAGCAGAGTAGGTAATTTATATGTTATCTTATTAATCTTTATCCAGCTCAATGAGGATGCCATTTCTATTTTTCTGATGAGAAAACTGAGGACTAAAGAAGTTACATATCTTGTCTAAAGCCACATAATTAATGTATTCATCAAGGTAGGATGGCTATTATGTGGGAAGAATTAACCCTGAAATCGAAGTGGTTTAACACAATAAAGATTTATTGTGCTTATCATGTTTATTTATTCTCACTCATATTACATATCCAATGTGGGTTGGTAGGAGGCTCTGCTCCATACAGTTACTAAGCGACCCAAGATGATGGAGTATCTGTCACCTTGTATCTACATAATCTGGAATAGGTTTCCAAGAAAGCAAAGATAGAAGTGATGGGCAAGGCACACTATTCTTAACTGCTTTCCCATTGGCCAGAACTAGTCATATGACATAAGTCTAACTGGAATGGAGGCTGGAAATATGGGATTGCAAATAGAATATTTGGTCAGCACTGTCTCTAGCAAACTAGTAAGTGTTGGGGCAAAGATGGCAACTTGAGTCTGCTTAGTTCCAAATTCCATACCATTTCCACATCTAACCCTCTGCCACACATTTTCTGAAGGGCAAGATCTCTGGAATCAAGATCAGGTGTCAGGGAGAACCTAGAGGGTCTAATAGGACCAAAATAAATAGATCAAATGGGAGCAGTCATGCTTAGAACAAGCGCAGCAAGGTGGAATAGGAGGCAAGCCATGAGAGGAAAGAATTGGGACAGTTTTGAGGCAGAGAAAATGTGATCAATAGAGATGTCAAAGTATAAAGGCCAGAGCAAACAAGGATTTGGAGACATCAAGCAGCAATCAATACAGAGCAAACAAAGATGGATGGAGGAGTGAGAAGATGAAAGGCAGTTTAAGAAACAGCCAAGGACATATCCCACTTATACTGACAGCAGGCCATGGAATCCTCTCAATGTGCCAATTGTCAAAACCCATGCTAGGCAGAAAGTGTCCTAAAAGTATCAAGACTATTGTTTAAAAATCCATGACTGACTCCAAATTCCTTCACCAGTGGAACCAGGCCCATATCTTTGCTGCATGCCAACCTTGTTGCTCCCATAAACTGTTTGTAGATCTCCAAGTATGCTATACTTTTTTCATACACCATGCCCTTTACCAGTGGGATATCTTTCCTAGAATGCTTTTTTGCCCCTTCTCTAGCCAGCTAAAATTTTCTCCCTATTGTTGAAGTGATAGGTACCAGAGAAAGTGGTCTGAACAAACAAAAGATGGCTTCTGTTTCCACAGCAACCTGGGCCTATTTCTATTGCTGCACTTATCACATGGTCTTTTAACTCTTGATTTTCTTGCAGGTAAGAGCTTTTTATCCCATCACATAGCATAGAGTTTGGCCCATATAAGGTGCTCTGTAAGTGTCTACTGAATGAACAGAGCTGCAGATTAAAGTGTTTAGGTGCCATTTGATGGCATGGAGTTCTAGATCAGGTGTAAGAGTTACTCGGAGAATGAAAGTAAACACTAAGATCAACCTGCAAAGATTAAAAGTACCTCATGTTACTATCTGGCATAAGGCAAAGCTATGTAAGTGTCAGAGGTTTTGATTTTTTTTATTTATTTAGAAAGTAAAAGCATTTTGGTTAAATGTTTATAGTTTCTTTTAATTATTTTTCATTTTTATCTGATTATCCATGATACTTGATATGTTTTCTTTTTATCTAAAAGATGATATAATACAATAGTAAAGAAAAGTTTATCAATCAAAGCCCACTGGGGAGAAAGATACCCATCAAGTGTTTTAACTGACAGAAATTTATACAAAGAATTGTTAATCAGGCATTAGAGAACCAAAAAGGCAAAGTGAGGTCATGAAAGTATAAGCAGTAGTTGTAATAGTAGGAAACCGTTGCTGCTCTCAGAACTACAGGAACAAAGGAAAGAGGTTGAAATGATCAAAAACAGACCTTGGAGAAGTTTCAGAGAACTGGGACCTCAGAGCTGTGCAGATGAAGTGCTGGCCATCTTGTACTAGCGTTTGAGAGGATGCAATGTGGCTGGTTCTGGGTATGTGAAAAATACTACAAACTAGAACTAAATTCCATTCCTGGGGTAAAGAAGAATTGTTGGGATGACTCAGAAGAACAAGAGACACAAGAAAGCAAGTCCTTTCTACGCACTGTTCAGCCTTACCTTCTCCCTAGAATGCTCCCTTAGTGGTAGAATCTAAAAGGGAGCCGCTGGTGGAGCAGAAATGGGATTTGCAGCTTAGCCTCACAGAGCAGTATGTACACTGGCAAGTTTAAAGCTGAGAGATAATGTCTTAATAACCAGCATTAATTAATAAAATGTGGTATATATACTATGGAGACTACTCAGCCACAAAAAACAATGGTGATCTAGCACCTCTCGCTTATCCTGGATGGAGCTGGAGCCCATTCTCCTAAGTGAAGTATCATGAGAATGGAAAAACAAGCACCACATGTACTCACCATCAAATCAGTACTAATTGATCAACACTTATGTGAACATATAGCAATATTCATCAGGTGTCGGGCAGGTGGGGGCGAGAGGATGGGTGTATTCACACCTAGTGGGTGCGGTGCACACTGTCTGGGGGACGGACATGCTTGTAGCTCTGACTTGGGTGGGGAAAAGGCAATATATGTAACTTAAAAATTTGTACCCCCATAATATGCAGAAATAAAAATATATATATATTAAAAAATAAAAATAGAAATAAAGTCCACCAACCACTCTTAAATATCTGTTTTAATTTTTGCAGCTTAATTTCCATATGTTAATTCATCTTTACAAAATTTCAGCATTATACTATATTTGATAATAAATTGTAATTATTTTTCATATTTCTAAATTATATTCATAATCATTATGTCAGTGGTGGCATACTGGTACATTGTTTTTGCAGTACTATAATTTATTAAATTGTTTCCCTAAAGTAGTACATTTGTATAGTTTCTTATTTATGGCAACTATGGATAAAACTAATTAATATCTTTGTCTACATACATTTTTCCTTCTGTATAATTGTTTTAAAAGATATGGGCATCTTTATTAGTTGCTTTATTGATCTTCAAAAGCAATTTATGCTACCATCAGGAATAAATGAGTATACCTGTTTAACCAGTAAATACTGATTTTTAAATATCCCAATGAAATATTGGGAAGAATAAAGGCATACATTTTAGAGGCACTGGCAAAATAAATTGTGGGAACAGAGGGCATTTAAAACTTAACTTTAAAAATCTGTGCCTTTGCTTGTTAAACAAATATAGCCACAATGTAAAGCTGACAGATTTTTTAGCTTGGTCTTCTTTAGGTTAAATCCTCCCAATGATTGATTACTTAAGGCAGTGGTTCTCAAAGTGTGATCCCTGAACAAGCAGCATTGGCATCACTTGGGAACTTGTTAGAAAAGCAAATTCTTGGCCTCCATCCTAGATCTACTGAATCAGAAAATATGAGGGTGGAGCCCAGCAATCTTTGTCTTACTAAGTCTTCCAGGTGACTCTTATACATATTAAAATTCATTCTATTATAAAGACATCTGCACCCGAATGTTTTTGGCAGCACAATTCACTATTGCAAGGACATGGAAACAACCCAAGTGTCCGTCAATTCATGAGTCGATAATTAAAATTTGGTATATGTTCACAATGGAATATTACTCAATTCTAAGAAACGACAGCGAGCTAGCACCGCTTATACTATCCTGGATTAAGCTTAAGCCCATTATCCAAAGTGAGGCGACACAAGATCAGGAAAATGGGCTCCACATGTACTCGCCATCAAATTGGTACTGATTGATTAAAACTGTGGTGCTCAAGTGGTGGTAGTGTTCGCCAGGGATTGGGAGAGGAGTAGACCCACATCTTAGGGATGTGGTGAGCATTGTGGAGGGGAAGGGCATACCTCTAACCCTTCTTAGGGAGAGGCAAAGATATAAAATGTAACCAAAATGTCAAAAAAAACCCCACTTTTATCTGGTAGTGGGCAGGTGGGAGGGGGGAGGAGGGGATGGGTGTATACTTACATAATGAGTGTGATGTACACCACCTGGAGGATGGACACGCCTGAAGCTCTGACTCAGGGGAGGGGAGGGGAGGCAAGGGCAATATATGTAACCTTAACAATATTTGTACCCTCATAATATGATGAAATAAAAAAAGTATTAGAATAAGTTAGTTAAAATTCATAATATTTTCCCCATTATTTTATTATGGAACTAAATTTATCTTATTCTATTTTAAGGAGAGTTATATTTAAGAGCTAGTACCTATATTTTTGTTTCAGAAATAGCTAAGTGGATGTGAACTATGGTTTGTTACAAAACCAAAATAATGGCTACAAACAACAACCACTATAACAATAAAAATCATAAAATAAAAGCTGAAAAATCCCAAAAATATAATACATATTTGCATATGATATGGCAACTAAATAATGACACCAGGTTTAGAATTGACAAAAATTACTCCCAAAACACAATAGTTCCCAACATCAGCTAATTTGGTTTCAAAACATATAAAGCAGAGAACACAAAATACAACCACAAGCAGTTACAGCATGAGGTTTTGTGATCTCTCAGGCAAAGCTTCTATGTCTCTTTACTGCACGGGACATACCCCATTGCAAGAGACCTGTTTGAAATGCAGCACACCACTTCATCTCAGGGAAGCTACTACCCTCATTCTTCACCACATTTAGAACACATGCCAAGTGAATCCCTCCAGGAGCAGCTACAACTCATCTAGGATGGATTTCACCATAAAAAACCTGGACAATCAGAAAATTTCCATGGAACTTGCACACAAATATATATATGTATGTATACGGAATTCAAATTATGCTGTATATGATAATTGTAATACGATTTTAATTTTAAATGAAACATTCATTTAATATTCCACATTCATTGAAATCACTGTTTTCAGAAAAAAATAAAGCGTTGCAAGAAATAAAATTATTTGTTTTTTTTT
>VBSM01003185.1:519974-581769 GCA_008086735.1 Cheirogaleus medius | reverse complement strand
TTCCTTTAGAACCATTGGCCCCAATCTCTCATGTCAAGCAATAGAGCTCTCATGAGGCAGATGAGAAGGGCTGCTCGTCTTTTTTACCGCTCCACGACGAAATGCATGGGTTGTGCAGATACACTGCGTAGCCACGCCCATGACTGGGTCTTATTTTCGGGATAGGGCTTATATTGCGCAAATTCTTAGAAATCCTGCTAGGGCTTATTTTATGGGTAGGTTTTATTTTCAGGGAAACACAGTACTCACTGAGAGTTCTCATTCCTGCTGCAATTGAATGAGCTTGATAGACCCTATGGCTTGATAGACTCTATGTTAACTCTTCTCCTTTCCCCCTTTAACCTACCCAGCTCTCCTTCACTCTCAGGAAAACTAAGGGGCAGCATCTTCTAGGCCCCTGTTGTGGTTGCTGAGCACCTCTGTCATAGCAAGTATCTTATTTGCTTCTACTTGTTTATTGGCATGCATGTATCCTGGCCAGAATATAAGTACTGGAAGAACAGAGCCCAGCTAGCTCTACCTGTATACCCAGACAAGTGTAATGTAAATCACATATTAAGATTATAATATATACTTGCATGGATAAATAGTTTGGGGCTATCCATTCACTCATTTCACAAATATCTATTGAACAACTCTTCTGAAAGACTGTGAGAGTATAATGACCTCAAGGGATTCACTGTCTTAACAGGAGAGACAAGTCATGGGTTGTAAATAACAATAATACAAGGTAGAAACCAATCTTTCTAGAATGAAAACCTTTCCCACACTTGATGTCAGCAAATGGCTATAGCAAATGCAACTCAGGCCTGCCCCTGTGACACAGATGTTTATTAAAGTGAATCAGACAGAATGGAAATTTCATTCAGTCTCAAATGCCACTATTAAATGGGCCTACAATCTATAATCACTAGGTTATTGTTTTCTGTTGCTAATGTTGGTTGATTTACCTTTGTAAGTGGACATTTATACTAACCTAACAAATCCACTTTAGGAAAATAATATGTATCTTGCTGGGTTAATAGTACTTTCTGGGGTTATGGTAAGAATTAAATGAAATATGTCTGTAAAACATTTTGTATAGTGAGTATGCAAAATTTTTTTGGCATTAGAGGTATTAAAATAAGCTCTGAGAATTACACATCAAAAAAGTATATCAATTAAAACCTATATTTGACAAATTGAATCATTGTTCTATGTTAAAATCCTTGCTAGTCTTCAAACATGCGCATATGAGCCTATTCCTAGAATCTGGGCCCCATTGGTTTCTTAAAAAAAATTTATTTTAATTATTTAATTTTTATTTAATTATTTTAATTTTCTGGGTGTGTCCATCACCCAGATAGTGTGCATTGTACCCCTTAGGTGTGAATTGACCTATCCCCTCCTCCGCCCTCCCCCCTGCTTCATTTCTGTTGAACTTTACTACCATATTTGCACATGAATGTTGATATATTAGTTTCAATTTAGTAGTGAGTTCATGTGGTGTTATCCCAGACTTGTTTGAAACCAGACCTCCTTGCTTCAGTGATGTGAAATCTGAAAGTGACAACTCAAGTAATGGCTCACAGTTTACCCTGTGAAACAGCCAGATAACTGAATCCAGAATATTGCTTTATTTGGAATATTTTCTTCCTTTTCCCTATATATTTAACTCTTTCATTTTTTTCTCAGAGAAAGCTGCTGAATGCATACCTGAGGGACATGGCTGTCCCTTGCAAGGCAAGAAAATACATTCAGCTTTGTTTCTTACCATCCGACATTTGTCTTCTGGCTTCCTTGAATTATGGAAGAGGTATAGTTCCCTTTGTATCTGAGCTTAAAAGAAATGAACATACTGGGAACAGCCATCATTGAATATATTAGGTCATTAAATATGAAATGTCTGATTTTGAATCAAAAGTAGAGTTTATTGTACCTCAAACAGGAAGCAGGACAATTAATCAAAGTATGCACCTAAACTATTGACACAGTTTTGCCATCTTAATGGTAGCTTGTTTATACCAGCAGCAAAGAAGCCTGGAGAGCGAGTGGCGATGATATTGCAAAAGGCGTTTTCCACAGCTTGTTGAGAATTGAATATTTTTCCTTGCAAGAAGTGGTCCAAAGCCTGAAAGAAGTGGTAGTCAGTTGGTGCAAGGTCTGGTGAATATGGTGGATGACAGAGAGTTTCTAAGTCCATCCTCTGTAGTTTGAACAGCATTGACATAGAAATGGTTCACCTTTATGTTGTGACAGCAAAGAAAGGCAAGCTTCAAGACAATTTCTCTTGTGATGCTCATTTAATTCATGCGGAACCCATCTATCCATCTTCTTTACCTTGCTGATGTGTTTCAAATGGTCCAATATTGTTGGAATAATAACGTCAATCCTTGCTGCTAATTCAAGTGTAGATTGAGATGGATTCGCTTCCATTACAGCTTTCATCTCATCAGTATCCACCTTGGTCACTTGTTGCCCATGTGGCTCATTTTCAAGATTAAAATCACCAGAATGGAACTTCTCAAACCATAGACGTATTATGCATTTGCTAGCCACATCCTTCACAAAATCCTCATTGATATTTCCAGCTGTCTCCGCTGCATTGGTTCCTCGATGGAACTCATATTTGAAAATAACACAAATTTTTGATTTATCCATGGTTTCACAACAATTGCTCTAAAAAAGTGTGAAAGATAATCACAAGTCAAGTGCATTTGAAAGACTGAGGAGGTACCTTCGCAATAAAAATAAAACAAGAAATGTCAAGGTGAAATGTCAGAGATATCAACTGTCAAACTTAGTACTTAAGGAAATCGGACATTTCATACTTAATAACCTAAATAAAATTCTCCCAGCCTAATAAAGTGTCCAAAAGGATGATGATATTAAACTTTTGTGGACTGGAAAGTCACAGTTTGCACCTGAAAGGATAGAACAGCCTTCAAAAAGTTTGGAACTGAGAAGAAAGATACCACTTATAAGTGGAAAATTATACTAACAATTTCTTTTTATTTTTAAAGTTATATCCTTCTATATGTTGTTGAAGTTTTATTTGTTTGCTTGTTTGTTTGTCCTTCCTCTACACTGTCAATTTCTTTGCATACATTGGGGTTCTCTTAAAGAGAGTTTGGATAAAAAATACCATGGATTTCTGTATCTTCTTTTATCATTTCTAACTTTTTCTAGGTAAAATCATGTTTAGAAAACAGAAAGGGGTTTTGAAACAGGAAATAGGTCATAAAATATGCAACTTGAGGGAGAAGGATAAAAATAAATGTGGGAGGAAGGAGAGACATTCTTATTCATTTTGCTCTCTTTTATTCTGGTTAGGTAAAAAGGGGTTTGTTTTTTTTTTTAAGAACTGATTGTAGGCATATAAGACTTCCTTCAAAGCTGCATAATTGGTAATCTTCTTTCCAAGGACCAAAGCACTCATTAAAGATGTGATTTGGGGAAGTAATTGACCTTTTACCTCAAACTTTACCTGCCTATGTACTATCTATCAAATTAATCATGTTCAAAGTCTTCTTCCCTTCTTTATTCCTTCCTCCATCCCTTCCTTCTATTCTGTGCTTTCTCTCTCTTCTTCCATCTCTCTTTCTCTCCCCACATATACCACCCTTGAGCCTATGTCCTCTTTCCCAGCCCTCTCTCTTTAAAATTGCTTGTTGTAGTTCTGACTCAGACAGAGAGCACAATGACTTTCAGCATAGGACTCTTAGCTAATGCCCCATAAGTTTAGAGAGAAACGCATTAGCTATTATTTAATTTGTCAAGAGGCAGCAGGACTTAGTAGTTAGAATATGAAAAAACTAAGAGGAATCCCACATTTGCTGGTTAGTGCAGATGATGAATGCACTATCTATGCTGAGGGTTGATGACTGTGTCTTTCCCCTGCAAATACAGGTAGATATTCCATCGTGTGAGTGATGTAGCCAGATGTAATGTATGTGTTACTTTAAGGGAGACGGGTTCTGTGGTTTACTGTTGTCTGTAGGCCTTTAAACATTACAGCAGTAATTCTCCTCTTGTGCTGGCTGCTCAAGAAAGTTTTATGAACCTCAGCACTTTCATTGCCAAAAGGTTAAAGGTTTCCTGGAAGACTGAGGGGAAAGGTTCCAAAACCTCCACCATGCATTCTGTCCTTGGAGGTGTTATGTGACATACCGATGAAGAAAATAAAGAGCCAGCAAAATTCTGCATAGCAAAAATAATGACAAATAATGTCTGGCTTTTGTGATTACAACCAAAGCCATTCAGGCATACCACAGCTTTTAGAAAGTCAGTACCTTAAAAAATGTATTGTTTGTTACCAGGACCCTTAGACAATGGCCCAGAATTTTCCAGTTGATCATTATAAGAACATCAAACTTTCCCAGACAGGAAATAATCACTAGCGATGCTAAGATTATGTATAAAATTTTGGTGCTTTCATTTGGAAAGGTATGGAAGAGTAATCAACTTTAGCATATGTACTAACAATAACCACAAAATGATTCTCTCACTCCCCAAATTCATTTGTTTACCATTAAAAATAATTTAATACAAGCAATGTAAGAGAAAGGCAAATTTTCAAATTCTAAACTAGAATGTTATCTATTAATAAACAATTCTTGATTCTGAACACATTATAATGAAAAGAATAAGAGTTTTAGAGTCAAAGCTGAGACCAAAGCTCTTTGGATCAGTTAGTAATATGCCCCTGGGGAATTTAACCTCTTTAAATATCTTTCTGCTCTGTGAAATGGAGACATTGATCTGCCATGGTATTTAGCATGTGCTTAATAAAAGTTATATTATATTATTTTATTTTCCCTGATTATAATATGTTGGAAGGATTAGCAGCCTTATTTGTTTTTGCTTTTGTTGTTGTTGTGCACAGGGATCCCTAAAGACAACTAACTTTTGAGAAAACATCTGCTATTCTTACTTTATTTGGAATGCTCTGATTGAATTTTCAGTAGGAAGCAAAACGACAGACTGGATGACTTCTCAGGGCTTCTTGGGACTAGGGTGACTTAGTCACTGTAAGCAATTTAAGCATCTATTTCTTAAATAATGCCTATGCAGAGCAAGGCAACACTGCTCCTTTCCATTTTGTGTTTCTTCTTTGGCCCCTGTCTCATGGTCTGTCTTTTCTTTAAGTGAGCCAACTCCTGGTTAATGAGGAGTTGCTGCTGTGCACTCCCAGGAGTTTATTGATATGCCACTTTGGATTACAGGAAGCTTCAGTGATATATAAAGTGCAAATGTAGTAGGAACTTTCACTTTAATAATTGTTACTCACCAGTGTTCTTGTACAATATTATCTCCAAGCAACTAAATTTCAGAAGAGTGCAAGAGAGTTACTTAGTCATGTTAAAGATTATCTGAGTTCTGGGTTTTATCTATGATATCAAGGCAATTCTGAGAGATGGATTCATTTAGATTTTCTGGGTTGCAGGTTCTGTACACATAAAATGGAAGTATATGTCCTCTCCCAGATTTGAATGATAATGAGGAATAACCACAGATGCTGCAAATGAAAATCACTAATTACATAAAATAAAACTAGGACTTTAAATGCTAATTTGCGGCTTTATTAATCAGTTTATGCATCTTTACTTGGGCACCAAAAGATCACAAAATTGTTACACTGTTGCACATTTTGGAACTTGTACAAAATTTGTACTCTGTCTTTTTGACTTTCTGCAACTCATTTATTATGACAAGAATTACATGTGAATAATAGAAAAAGGGTCTGGCCATATGCAGGTTGTTACAGTTAACATTCTTTGAGAATGGAGATTCATACCTAATGAAATCATTTCATTAAATAAGGAAGGAATATCTCATCAGGCATTCAAGTAACTGTGGGTTTGATTTCAGATCTATTTGGATTTATGGTAATTCTCATTAGAACATATGGTTACAGATCCTAGAAACATGTCCATGTTTCTTTGTGAAAATCTTTTTAAGGGGCAAAACCTACTTAAAGATGTGATTATAGGAAAGTAATCTGACCTGTCTTTTGTCAAATAGAACCCAAGTGGAGAAGGATAGAATGTGAAGTATTAAGTCTGAACAAGAATGAGCTCCTGTTGTGGACAGTGGAAAAGACTGCCCTTATTTGGGAGAGGGCTCTAGTAGACTTTTGGAAGGATATAAGGAAACAACAATTTATTGAGCTCTGCTGTGTTCAAGGCTCTGAATATCCTTATTTACATATACTACGTTGTTTAATTATCCCAACAACCAGCATATTCTGTCCTTGTAGGCAAGCTACACACAAAGCCAAATTACAATCACAGGGTTCTTTTATAAGTGGGAATCAGTCAAAAAAGAGTTGGTTGTATAATATGAATGTTTAATGTTTGTGACAATTTTCCTATTAAATACACACCTGCACACATAGATCAGAGAGTTTGTGTCCCTGAGTTTGGTCTACCTCAATCCGGGGTGGTTCTTGGGTAGGTAAAACATTTGCCTTTTTTTAATTTCAGAATATTATGGGGGTACAAACACTTTGATTACATATACTGCCTTTGCACCACCCAAGTGAGAGCTACAAGTGGGCCCATCCCCCAGACAGTGCACACCACACTCCTCCTCCCCCTTCCCACCTGCCTGACACCCGATGAATGCTACTACTCTATATGCACTTAGGTGTTGATCAGTGAAACCAATTTGCTGGTGAGTACATGTGGTGCTTGTTTTTCCATTCTTAGGATACTTCAGTTAGGCAAAATGGGCTCCAGCTCTATCCAGGATAACACAAGAGGTGCTAGATCACCATTGCTTTTATGGCTGAATAGAACTCCATGGTATACATATACCACATTTTATTAATCCTCTCATGTATTGATGGGCACTTGGGATGATTCCGCATCTTTGCAATTGTGAATTGTGCTGCTATAAACATTCGAGTGCAGATGTCCTTATTGCAATCCCACTAAGGGGTATTTACCCAAAGGAAACATTTGCCTTTTAGGCTTCCTCTTTTCTGTGTTCTGTGGCTGACCACCCCTATTCTGATAGACCTGGGAGAAAGTGTTTCTTTAAGATGACTGTATTAGTTTTTATTGCAAAATAAACAATTTCAGTGGTTGTGGCATCAAGCATTTATTTCCAAGCTGCTAGGTTTGTAGGTCAGCCTTGATTCAGCTGATCTAGGCTGAACTTGGCTGGACCATATTGGACGCCAGGCTTCTGGTCAGGTTCAAGTCTGTTCCTCCTGTCTTCTGGGACCAAGGCTGGAGGAGCCATGGTTCCCTGGAATATGCTCTTCTAATAGCAGATGACAAGAGCACAAGATGGTAAGCAGAAACAGGAGGTATTTCTTAAGGCTTCAGCTTGGAATTGTCACACTGTCACTGCGTCAATAATTTATCTACTAAATAAACTCCCAGGGCGAAGCTTTGCATCAATAGTGTGGGGAAATATACTCTTATCAAAAGGGGAGTTAAACTGAAAATATTATAGATAAAAACTCTCTAAGGAAAGAGAGGTGGGAGTGAAGAATTGGGAACAATGGTCCAATCTACCACAGTGACTGTGAAGATATGTACTTTAATCCATTTTGTGTTATTTCATAGTTTAATTCTCAGAGGATTAGTTTCTTTAGATTCTTGGGAGTGGCAAAGGAGCACAGCATCTTATTTTTGCTTTCTGTTCCTCCTCTGCAGGGAGTGGGTGTGATTGAAGCTTCTGCTTTGCCTTTGAGCTTTTGCTCTGTGAGCCAAACTGACTTTTATCTCTGCCACCAGGTATATTAATGCTGTAAAGAATTGTGCAAGAGGTCAAAAACCTGGGGGATGCCTTACTTGGCCTGATGTCAAGATAGGTGACAAATTCTATTAAATCAGAACCTTTTCCCTTCCTGGTAAATCAGCCTCATCTATCTTTGCTAAAGGTAATTTACAGGCCATCCCAAGGCATCAGTGATATTTGAGTATCTATGTTTCTGCTATACTGGTTGCTCTTGAAAATTGAATTGCTCATCTATTTCACTAAATATAAAGATGACTATTTCATTCTGAAAAATTATAAAATACATCATATTTATAGGAGTGTGTATAAAATATATATACAGATCAAGGCTAATTATAAAGTTGTATTTTATGTTATGAATATAGCACAATTTCTTGATCTATTCATCTTGTTGATCAACATTTAAATTTTTTCCAGTTTGGGACTATTATGAGCAATGCTTCTATGAACATTTTGTGTATGTCTCCTGGGGCAATTGTGTTTCTCTTGAGAGTTTCTCTAGTATACAAAACAAGGAGTAGACTTTCTGAGTCAAAGGATATGAACAATGAATCAGTTATCTGTTTCTGTGTAAAAAACATTTTAAACATAGTAACTTAGAACAACCACCATTTTATTTGCTTATAAATTCTGTGAGTCAGCAATCTGGGCTTGTTTCAGCTAGGTAGATCCATTGCTGGTCTTATTCAGATGGTTGCCATCATCTAGCAGCTCAACTAGAATGAGATGGTCTAAGAGTGCCTCATTCATATATCTGGCCATCAGTGCTGGCTGTTAATCAGACCTCTTTTTCCATGTGGTCTCTACTTCTCAAGGACTAGCTTGGTTTCTTAGTTTAGTAGTTGCATGACTCAAAGGGGCAAGAGTGGAAGGAAGATGCAAGGTCTCTTAAGGCCTAGGCTCAATATTCCCACACCTTCACATCCACCTCATTCTACTACAGTAGTCAAAGCATGTCACAAGACCAACTCAGCATAAAGAAGTATAGAGAAATAGACTACCTGGGGATGGCAGGAGCAGCAAGGTCATATTGCAATGGGGACATGCCTACAGATATAGGAAGAATTTGTGGTCATGTTTTGCAGAAGACACATCTCTAACTTTACTAGGTAATGATGAACCACTTTTCAATGTGGTTGTATTTTAAATTTTTTATCACCTTTGGTAGCGAATGAGAATTTTTATTGCTCCATTTCCTTTGAAGCTCTTGGTAATGTTAAATTTCTAAATTTTGTTTGCCTGCTGAATATTTAATTGCATGTTTTAATTTACATTTTCCTAATTAGTAATGAAGTTGAGTATCTTTTCTTATGTTTATTTGCTATTTGGATTTCCTATTTTATAAAGTGCCTGTGTCTTTTTAGATCATTTTTCAATTAGGTTGCATTTGTTATATTTTTAAATACTGATGGAAGATTTTGGTATATTCTGAGTATTAGTCCTTTGTTGGTTATAAGACTTGTGGATTATTTATTCCTTCTTTATATGGTGTATTTTGATGAAAAGTTCCTAATTTTAGTGTAGCTCAATTTAATCTTTTCCTTTTGTTTATTGCTATTTATGATTTAAGAAATTTATTTATGAAAATCCTATCTTATTCTGATGGTATAAATATAGCCTCCTGTATTACTACCTAAATACTTTTAAGTTTTCTTTCATGACTCGATTTTTTTTTATTAATCTGGAGCCAATTTTTGTAGCAGTAGTAGTAGTAGCACTAGCAGTAATAGTTATTGTTATAGCTGACTTTCTAATGGGTGAAAAACCTTGCTCTTCTTGAGGTTTAAGGGAGTTATTATCAGCTTATTTTCTAACAAAAATTAGGTTATGGAGTTAGGTAAATGGAAGTAAAACTATCTGCTTAAATTGTTAAAAATGAGACATTTATGGGTCCTGAGGACAGGACCTTTAAAAGGAGCAAGCCTGGAAGAACTGAGCCTGGAAACACCTCCCTATCCAGTCACATTGATAAGAACCTCCTCCTCCCTTCCTTGAGAAAACATGCCTGAGGGCATATGGAAGAAGAAGCTAAGTGAATTCCTTCCTTTTTTTCCCCTATTGTAGAATGGAGTGGAAATTATTTTCCCACTGGGAAACTTGGGGACTAGGGAATGATATCAGACACCTTGCCAACG
This sequence comes from Cheirogaleus medius, assembly GCA_008086735.1. Taxonomy (NCBI): domain Eukaryota; kingdom Metazoa; phylum Chordata; class Mammalia; order Primates; family Cheirogaleidae; genus Cheirogaleus; species Cheirogaleus medius. The sequence continues at coordinate 571,903 of VBSM01003185.1, read as the reverse complement.
TTTCTCTTCATTACTAAAGGAATGAATGAAAGTGAGAACTTTAGATAGTTCTACTTTGCTTATATGGATGAGTTCCTTTTAAAACTCTTGAACCAGGCAATGAAGTAATGAATTATAGTGACATTCTAGAGTGCACTGTAAAGTGAGCTCAGCTAGATAAGAGTCAGGAGGCTTGGCTTTCAGGTTTTGCTGCTATTGATGATGTCCAGAAAGAAGTCCTCTTCATTTTCAGTGCTTCAGACTCATCACTTGCAAAATAAAAGAGCTTAACAAAATGATCTTTAAGATCCCTTCTATCTCTGACAATTGTTCATTCCATTATGGCAGTCAGTTGGGTCTGTTAAGAGACACTATGTTCCAGAAGTCTTATCTACAGTGCCAACATGGTAAAGCTTTACCTAGCTAACACCAATGGTCCATGTAGCATAACTGATACAACTGCTATGATATTAACTTGGTTTTTTTGATAGCAACAACTTATATGGAGTGCAATCATATATTTTATAGACATAAACACAAAAGAAAACAGTTCTCACGAAATAAAAAATGGACCTTTTGTGTATATAACTTTTAGATTCTAATAAAATGTTAGCCTGATCTTATTGCTGTAAAATAAACAATGATTTTTTTTTTTAAGTATAGAAATGTTTATAAGACACTGCCTCACTTACCCATTTTCATGTGTTGGAAAGGTGATTCATGAGATCTAGCTTGTGATTAAAACTTTTCTGGTGGGCTTTCTGAGGAGGCCTTTGGGACCATAGTCTCTTTCCTTTAAGAGAATGGCAAGGAAATAATAGAACTTGATTAGTACATATAGATTTTTTTCCTTTGTTTAATGATTAAGGCAAGTGAGATTGTTGTTCCCATTAAAAGCTCAGGCAATCTTTACCAATTACTCTGTGGAATATTTGACTAAAATGAAAATAAGATTCTCATTTAGTATTTATTCTATTATTTTCAAATACTGACATTATATTCTTTTGATGATAACTTATTTATACTACCTGTCAGACACAAAGACTTAGAATAGACACTCGTTCAAATTTAGTCATTGGGTACTTCTGCCCTCCTGGAAATCCAAATTTATGTTAACAGAAGCAGTATGAACTTCTTATGTTATAATAATTACTACAGATACAGTTATTTTAGAGAATATTTTTAAGTCACTTTTTAAAGACTCTAAAGTCTTAAAATGGAAAATAAACAGGATCTATTCAGGCTCATAACTTTAGATGTAATCCAGAAGGGCTTATTAATTAATTGATCAAGGAAACACTATGATGTAATATTAAGAGAATGGCTTTTGGTCTCAGACTGCCTAGGTCTGTTACTAATAATCTATCTGACTTCAGTTAATTTATTCAAACTCTAATTCAGTGATTTTCAAAATTCAGTGTTTATCAGAATCATGCAGAAAGTTTGTTAAAGCACAGACTCCTGGGCTACCGTCCCAGAGTTTCTGATTCAGTAGGTCTAGGGTGGGGCCCAAAAATCTGCATTTCTAACAAGTTCCCAGGTGATGCTGCTGGTCCCCAGACCATTCTTTGTGAGTCGTTACCCTAAGTCAATTTCAAGGGAGGATAATAATATTTCTTGGAATGGTTGTCAGTATTAAATAAGTTGCTCTCTATTAGACACCTTGGGACCAAGCAAGTCCAAAGGTGTCTGACTAATAGGAAAATTTTAATTAGTATTAGTTTCTGTTCCCCTCTGTCTCTTCTCTTCCTCCAATAAACACTAACAAGATGCTCTGTGGGATATGATGGATTAATAGGGCAAGAATCCTATCTTTATGAATCTTTAATTAAATGGAAAAAAGAACACATGTGACAATTTAAAAAAAATATGGAGATCATTAAACAATGAAATGCTAAATTGCTTTTTATATTCATTTATTGGCATTTGAATATTCCAGAAGAGGGAGAGATCACTGGGGGCTGTTACTGGCCAGAGAAGGCCTCGCTGAATAGGTGAGATTTAATTAGTTCTAGAGCAAGAAGTTCTATATAATTAATACCTGCAAGCTGGTAACAGATTATGAAAAAAAAACAACAAAAAAACTAAAAACCAGGTGGAGGGATTTAGACTGAAAATGTTTAGCACCAGGATGGGAAAATATTTTAGGCTTTTAAACAGAGGAATAATATGGTAAAAGTCTTTCTTGGGGAAAACAAACCAAAATGGAGTGTGCAGGAAGTTAGACTGTGAAAAATGTGATACCACTCCCTCCTCTAAAAGGCTGTTACAGCAATGGACAAACCAGCTTGGCTTGCACGGGGAGCAATTAAAGTGAAGACTAGACTGAGTATCTGTCTTCTATTGCATAGTTGTTTGCATCTGCCCCCCTACTAGAGTGTGGAGCCTATTACTTTCAATCACATAGTACATCTTATTGTGCCTTTCACAGACAGGTGGTTGTGTGGTAAATGTGGCCTGAAATAAATTAAAGGAGCTTTGAAAAGTCTTGGTGATGACTGGTCATGTGGGAGAAAGGACAAAGTGACAAGAAGAATGATAACTCTGATAAGCAGGGCTTCAAGATTAGTGTTAATGTTATGTATAAACAGGGAAGTTTGGACAGGCAGCCAGTAAGGGGTATAATGATTTTACTATGGATGTGGCATTGATATAATAACATCAGGCATCCAAATGGAAATGTTCAGAGACTTCAGCCCATGCAAAAGATCAGGATGGAGGATGTGAATGTTGTTGGACTGTGGAATCATAGCTTAGCAAGGACTCTCAATTTTACTATAATTCCTTATCTAATACAGGAACTGACCCTAGGCCCTTATTGCTCAAAGTGTGGTTTCCAGACCATCAGCACTGATATCATGTGAGAGCCTGTTAGAAATGAAGAATCTGGAGCCCCACCCTAGATCTAGCAAATCAGAACCTGCATTTTTAAAAAAATCCCTAGGGGATCTGTGTGGACATTAAAGATTAAGATGCACTGCCTATGTATCATTCCTGATTTATATTCGTAGTTTTCATACTTCTAGTGAAGGAGGGCTTATTAGCTCATAAGATAATCTATTTTCTTTTGGCATCTCTAATTGTAATAGTTTAGACCTAGATGTACTCTGTGGGGAAAATTATGTAGAAAAATGGTCTCAACCTTGACTACAAATCGGAAACACCTGGGGAACCTTTAAAAACTACTGATGCCTACACTAAATACCCACTAGAATAGCTAAAATTAAAAAAAGACTTACCATTTGCCCCAGAAATTAAACTTACAGGTATTTATGCAAGGAAAATGAAATTATATGTCCACAAAAAGACTTGTCCAAGAATGTTCATACTAACCTTATTCATAACCCCAAACAGGAAACAACTCAGCTGTTTATCAGCAGAAGAATGGATTTTAAAAATCATGATATATTCATACAAGGGATTACTGCTCAGCAATAAAAAAGAATAAACTGAGGATACATGCTACAACAGAAATGGGCCTCAAAAACATTATAGTAAATGAGGGAAGCCAGACACAAAAGGTATATACTATAGGATTTATTCATATGAAGTTCTAGAATAGACAAAAATAATCCATGGTGGTAAAAATCAGAGCAATGGTTACCTTTGGGAGTTGGTGGGGTGAGGATTGGTTGTAAAGGGACTTGAGGGAACTTTCTGGGGTGTCAGAAATAGTCCATATTGTGATAAGAAGGTGGGTTATATAGATGTATACATTTGCCATATAATATTAAAGATTTGTTCATTTAACGATATGTAAATCATAACTTAATGAAAAAAAATCCAATGCTTGGGTCACATGTAAAAGGTTCAGATTTAACTGTTCTGGGAATGCAGTGTGGGAGTCAGAACCTTAAAAATCTTACCAGGTGATTCTAATGAGCAGCCAAGTTTGAGCCACTGGTTATTGGATGTGGACAGGGACAATGCATGATCCTATGGGTGGGGGAAGAAAGCAGAAGGGACAAAGGATATGGGAAAGGAATAGTTTAGAGAACAGGAGGAAACATAGAAAAGGATAACATCAAGGAAATCAAAGGAAATGGGAATTCAAGGGCAGATTCAACGGGAGTAGAAAGTATAGTCATGAGTCAGAAAATGATGTTTCCATCAATGATGGACAACATATACTAACAGTGGTTGCAAAAGATCATAATACTGTATTTTTACTGTATCTTTTCCATAGTTAAGTATGTTTAGACAACCAAATACTTAACATTGTGTCACAGTACTCAGTACAATCACATGCTGTACAGGTTTGTAGCCTAGGAGCAATAGGCTATGCCATGTAGCCTAGGTGTGTAGTATGTCATAGGATCTAGGTTTGTGTAAGGATACTCCATAGTGTTCACACAATGACTAAATCACCTTAAAATGCATTTCTCAGAATGTATCCTTGTTGTTAAGTGATTCATGACTGTACTGTAGAAGTCAATCAGAACGAAAATGAAGCAAAAAGTCTACTCTCATAAGGTCATTTGAATAGAAATGTAAGGACAGTAACAGATTACATTGTAAATGAGGAAATTTGCAGTAAGAAAAAAACCCAGCAGTTGCAACATAAACTGGGGTGACCTTAAATAGAATGTGCCTGCAAAACCAAATCTGACTTACTTTTATCTTCATATAAGTGATGTAGTATTCCCAGGGAATTCAAATATTCTGAAAATGTTTAGTTATCAGACCCTTATTCTTGAGGAACAGTTTTTTTCTTTAGGGAAAGCCTCAGCATACAGCCTCCCTCTTTGGGTGGATGTAAGGGAAGTTATAAATGTTTTGCTTGTTTTGCTGACATTATGCAAGAACTAAATGTCTTTGTTGTGAGGTGGTTTCCAAATGTAAGTTGATTCCATAGCAAGGGCCCCTGGAAGAGAGTTTTTATAAAGATTTTGGAAGGTTTTATAACTAACTGTCCTATCATTTCTAAATAGCATTGTAAATACTGGCTCCTGTCAACCTTTAACTACATACTTCTACATCATGTCTCAGAGTTAAGTATTCTTTTCCCCAAAGCCTTTCAGGAAACCACATAAAAATTTTGGCCTGGTTCTGTTTTTCAGTGAAAAACTCAAATTGAAACTGTAGCTAAATAATTGAATGGGGAAAAATATGCACGATGGAGAGAAATTTGAGCCTAATACTTTTTGCAGCACTTATCTCTTACCTAATCCAGAGTCTCTTAAAGGATGAAGGACCCTGAAAATCTTGAGTAGGATTTTCTACAGAGGTCCTTTGACCCAACCATGAGGGAAATCTCTATGGATACTTCTAGAGAGAAATTCTCTGTGCTCATATGTCAGTTATCTTCACTAAGAGATTGATTTGGGCTCTCTAATAGGAGGAAGAATGAACCATTTCATATGTTACGAATTAGTGTTTCAAATTCAATGTTCAGTGTCAGAGAAACAGATACCTGCTCATCAGCGTCCTCTCCTGAAGGCATCACAGCAAATACCACAGAAACATTTGGACAGTCTGTGTCCTATCAGATTCAAATACCCTTACCTGAGTCACATCACTTTTTCCAGGACAGTGAACATAGCAGGCAGTTCAGAGTAATGAGCTCTGTTTGATGTCCCTGAAGTTGATGTCCAGCATGCTTGTTGTATTAGCAAGCCGGTATGTCCAGCGACAGCAGAACAGAACAACAATCAGACCTTAAAGAAATTTGCCTGCTTGACAGTGACGAATTAAGGTACTGCCACCTCTGGCAGAATGATGGACCTTGAAGCAATATTAGCTCAAAAGCTTTGGTTTTCAGAAGTCTGTGAAGTAGAGCTCTGCCTTCTGTCAGGGGTAAGATTTTGACACAAGGAGAAGATGTTTTGTTTAATAAGATCCAAGATTTCTTCCTGTGCTCTTGTCCCCTGACTCCAATTCCCACCCTGCTTGCCTCTCTTCACTCCCACAGCCACAAGAAGAGCTTGGGAAATTTGCTTTATGACCTACTGCTTATTTACATCACTACCATAGCCTATCTGTAAATAGTATGCACAAAAAGCAGAGATGTTCAAGAGTCTAAATGTTAAAGATTTAGATGTTTTGTATATGATAAGAAAGTGAGAAATGAGAGGTTAAAGTTAAAAACAGGAGGAGTTCAAGATGGCAGAGTAGAAGCATTTCATGCCTGCCTCTTCCACCTAGCAGAACCAAAGTAGTATACAGACAGTCACACTTAAAGTACATTATCCAAGAGAGAACACTGGAATTTAACAGAGAAATCACAGGGAATACAAAGAGCAGGGAAGGAAAAAGAGGAGAAGTAGTCTCCCTGGCTAGGATCAGCTGGGAGTTGGGAGTGACTTCCCAACATGCAGAAAGGATGAGTAATAGATGTCTAGTACCCCACACTCCCACTGTGGAATCATGTAATCCCGTCATCAAGAGAACCCCTTGATCCTCCCAACCCCTGAAATAAATATAGGAAGTTGCCAGGAGTCTTTGGGACAGAACTGCTCTAGGGAGGGAGCTCATGATGAGTCCCACACCCTTTCTGAGACCTAAGCAGCTACAACAAGTCACCATTTTCAAAACTAACCACTGGCAAATTGCACAGTATCCTGGAACCCAGAAGTGCCAGAACCAAGGCACTACAGAAACTTAGGCTGTTGTTCTTGGGACATGGGGGCCAGCAGGGAGTTCTCTTACAGCCAAGTATAGGAAGCCAGTGAAGTGTGAGCATATCCTGTGAAACTAACATAGGGAGCTGCCCGTAGACCGTGGGACAGAAATGATCCAGGTTGGAAGCTTATAATGGGTCCCCATACCCTTTCTGAGACTTAAGCAGCTACAGCAAAGTGCCATTTTCAAACCTAGCCTTTGGCAAACTGCATGCTGTCCTGGAATCCAGTGGTGCTGGGACTGGAGCATTAAGAAAACTTGGGCTGTCCCTGCTGGGGCAGGGGAGCAAATTGGGAGCACTCCTACAGCCAGGAATAGGAAGTGAGTGAGGCCTACGCATCAGTAGCCGGTGACAGAAAGCGCGCGCTGCCGGAATCTGAGACAGGGTCATGAGTGGGATGTGAGTTGCCACTGGGAATTAGTCATGAACTGGGCGAGGGCTCCTTTGGCCAGGGGAAAGGGATGAGCACCACCAGGACTGGGACATGAAAGTGATGTGTGTCCCCTACCTGCCAGCTGAGGCTGTGGCCACTGAGGGCAGCCCCAGCCTCTCCAGTGGGGAAGCCTCAGAGTAGCTACTACTACCTCTCACCTGAGCAATCTGCATGGGGCTTGAGGATCACCCCACCACTGCTGGTGCCTACTCTCACCTTTAGGGTACCTGACAACAAACCCATCTAGCCCAGCTTTTCCCCCACTCTGAAATAGAGCCCAAGCCCAGTGCCCTGGGTATTGCCCAACCCAATCTATCACCTTGGGCACCTGAGCACTCCTCTCAGGGGCCTGAGGTTGGGCCTAAACTCCCAGCCACTACCACCCCAGCTGGCACCTACCTGAAAGTGCTACCTATGACTATTGTGACTGGTCTGCCCAGCCCATCACAGCCACCATCAATATTAATGCACACTACTTGGGACTCAGAGAATTGTTCTGTCATTGCTACTCCAAATAGTCATGCTATTCTGGCTCCCTAGGGGCCTGAGAACTAGCCTGCTGACCAGGTCCACTGCAGGCACTATTGGCATCTGAGCAAAGCACCTGGAGGTTCAAGAATTGGCCCACTAGTAACTGCCAACACACGGTACCAGTGTGAACTGTTCTGGGGCACAAATTCAATATCCTTTCATAATAAAAACTCTCAACAAACTAATTATAGAAGGAACATATCTCAAAATAATAAAGGCCTTATACAACAAACCCACAACTAACTTCATACAGAATGGGGAAAAGTTGAAAGCCTTTCCTTTAAGAACTGGAATAAGACAAGGATGCCCAATTTCAACAGTCCTGTTCAGCATAGTACTTAAAGTCCTGGCCAGAGCAATCAGGCAAAAGAAAGAAAGAAAAGGCATCCAAATTGGAAAATAGGAAGTCAAATTGTCCCTTTTTGCTGATGATTTGATATTATATCTAGAAAAACCTAAAGACTTCAAGAAAAGACCTTTATATTTGATAAATGAATTCTGTAAAGTTTCAGGACACAAAATTAATGTACAGAAATCCATAGCATTTCTATACACCAATAATGATGTAGCTGAGAACCAAATCAAGACGGTACTTTAATTTAAAATAACTGCAAACAAAACACCTAGGAATGTATTTAGCCAAGGAAGTAAAATATCTCTACAAGGAAAACCACAGAACACTGATAAAAGAAATTGTAGATGTCACAAACAAATGGAAAAACATTCCATGCTCATGAATCAGAAAAATTAATATCATTGAAATGACCATGCTATCTAAAACAATTTACAAGTTCAGTGCAATTGCTATCAAAATACCAACATCATTCTTCACAGAATTAGAAAAAAACAATCCAAAAAATTATATAGAACCAAAAAAGAGCATGAAGATCCAAAGCAATCCTGAGCAAAAAGAACAAAGCTGGAGGTATCACATTACCTGCCTTCAGATTATATTATAAGGCTATAGTAACCAAAACAGCATTTTGTTGGTATAAAAATAGACACATAGACCAATGGAACAGAATGGAGAACCCAGAAATAAAGCTGCATATTTACAGCCAACAAATGTTTGAAAAAGTCAACAAGAACATATAATACAATGGGGAAAGGACATTCCCTTCAACAAATTGTGCTGGGGAAATTGGATAGCCACATGCAGAAGAATGCAACTGGACACCTATCTCTCACCATATACATAAATCAACTCAAAATACATTAGATATTTAAACATAAGATCCAAAAAATGTAACAATACTAGAAGAATATCTAGGGACAACTGTCCTAGGCATTGGTCTAGGCAAAGAATTTATGACAAAGACCTCAAAAGTACAGGCAAGAAAAACAAAAATAGACAAATGGTACTTAATTAAACTAAAATGCTTCTGCATAGCAAAATAAATATAATCAACAGAGTGAAGAGACAACCTGTTGAATGGGAGAAAATATTTGCAAATTATCCATCCAATATGGAACTAATATTTAGAATATACAAAGAACTCAAAAAACAAAAAGAAAAACCCAAATAATCTCAAGAAGTGGGTAAAGGGCATGAATAGACATTTTTCAAAAGAAGATATACGAATGGCCAACAGATATATGAAAAATGCTCAACCTCACTAATCATCAAAGAAATGAAAATCAAATTCACAATGAAATATCATCTTACCCTAGTCAGATGGCTATTATTAAAAAGACAAAAAAATAACAGATGTTAGCAATGATACAGAGAAAAGGGAACTCTTATACACTGTTGGTAGGAATGCAAACCAGTACTGCCAGTATGGAAAACAGTATGGATGGAGATTTCTCAAAAAACTAAATAAGAATTGCCATTTATTCCAGCAATGCCAATACTGGGTATCTACCCCAAAGGAAAAAAAAGTCAGTATATGAAAGGGATACCTGCATTTACATGTTTATTGCAGCACTATTCACAATAGCAGAGATATGGAATCAACCTAAGTATCCATCAATGATTGAATGAATAAAGAAAATGTGGTGTGTGTGTGTGTGTGTGTGTGTGTGTGTGTATGTATACACACACTGGAATACTACTAGGTCAAAAAAACAGAATCAACCTAAGTATCCATCAATGATTGAATGAATAAAGAAAATGTGGTGTGTGTGTGTGTGTATGTATACACACACTGGAATACTACTCAGTCAAAAAAACAGAATAAAATCATGTCATTTGCAGCAATGTGAATGGAACTGGAAGTTATTATCTTAACTGAAATAAGCCAGGCACAAATACACAAATATTGCATGTTCTCACTCATATGTGTGAGCTTGAAAATTTGAACACGTGGATGTAGAGAATGGAAAGATAGATAACAGAGAATGGGAAGGATGAGTTGTGTTTGGGAGGAGAATGAAGAGAAGTGGGTTAAAGGGATACAAACATACAGTAAGATAGAAAGAATAAATTTAATTTTTGATAGCCAGGTAGGATGAGTGTTCTTAACAAAAATATATTGTACTCAGGTGATGGATACCCTAAATACCATGACTTGATCCCTACACATTATATACATGTAACAAAATTTCTCATGTATCCCATTAATTTTCACAAATAAAAAATATAGAAATAAAAATAAAGTGACAATGGAAAAGCTACTGGCTCAGAGCTATAACTACAAAATTTTTCTAACACAGAGCTCACATAGAAGTGTCTGACCTGATTTGATCTGATTCTAGAAATCTACTTGGATTCTTCTAATTTCATGGTATGAATAAAAGTAGTAAGATAAAGCCTTTCTGCAGAAAGAATAGAGAGTTTCATTGCTAAACAAAGAAAGAACCTTGGAATGTCTGTAGTAGACCTAAAAATTGTCAAATTAATCCCTGAGGCTGACAGTGTCTTGAATAATAAACCAATTTTGCCTCAAAGTGGAGTTCTTTCATCAGATTTTGTTTCTGCCACCATATGAAATGTTCACTAATATATATTAAGTGCCATTAACTTGACATAATTGTGTTATGACTTTTATGGAAACTGTGGAGAAATAGAAATACAAATATATTTGATCTTTTCCCAGTCCTTGTAGCTTATAAATCATCTTAATACTATTATCATGATTATATTAATACATAGTTATGGAAGATAAAAATATTGTTTTACAATATGAATTGAAGAAACTTATTAGTTTAAAAATGATTTAGTAAGGACAAAATGAAGACTATTCTCTTGGGCATATAATAATATAAAGGTACATATGACCATGGATAAGCTCTTGAGCTGTGTCAAATAACACTTGTTTTATTTCTCCTAATTAGTAATACTGATGTATCTTGGGCATTTCAGATTCTCTAATTGCATTTTTGATAGCCTTTACTTATATGCACTGATGTTATTTATAAAGAATTTCCCTTTAGCTCTTCAATGTCATCTTTTGCACCTTGTTAATTATGCTCAAGTGGAACATACTTCTTCCAGATAGTTTTGAACATTGTATCATTTAGTTATTGCTGTGTAACAAGTTACCCTAGGACTCAGTGCTTAAAATAAAAATCATTTATTATTTCCTTTTTGATCTGTGGTTCATATTGGAAAGGGGCTGATCTGACCTTGGATCAGCTGAGAGGTTCTTCTGGTCTCTACTGGACTCCCTCACATGTCTGTGGATAAGGCTGGTGCTTGGTCAATCCAGACTGAGCTTGGCTGGGAGAGCTCTGATCTACATGTCTCTGGCCCTCTTCCTTAGACCATTGGAGTAGCTGGCCATGTTCTTCTCTTGGCAATACAGAAATTCATTAGAGAAAACTTACTTCATAAGCACTTTTCCAAGTGTATCTGCTTGTGTCATATCTGTTAACATCTTAGTATCTAAACAAATCACATGGCTGGACTAACAATCAAATGGCAGGGAAATATTTTCCACCTCTTAATGGGAGGAGGTACAAGCTCACATGTCAAAGAATGTGGATATGGTGTGTGTGTGTGTTAAGAACGGGGGTCATTGATTAAAACTACTAGAGCCTTCTGTTTTGATCCTTCTGAAATATTTATTTATTTTTCTTAAAATAAATTCTAAATCTTGCTCCAAGAGTCATTTTTTACCCAAATAACATTTTTAAAGGTAAGGGTTAATTTTTACCCTTCAAGTTGGCCTTCCAGAAAATGAGATGGACTGCAAAGCTCCATGGAGATTAGTTATTCCGTAGTGCGCATGACAGTCAATGAAGGTAAACCTCAAGGGTGGCTTAGATCTCTGCCACGCCAATCCCCATCCATATAAGAACAGTGATAGTTCCTTCCACAAACATGATGGTTGATGTAGTGAATCCTGCTGCTAGTTTGCTGTATTATTTAGCTGCAACCACAAGGCCTAGATCCAACCAGTGAAGATCTCAGTGCTTCTTTCAATCATTAATGCTGAGCTGACAGGATGGAGTTGGAGCCAAAGTTTCGGCAAGTCATATTACTATTATACTCTCGCCTCTAATTACACTGAGGCATAGGCTGATGCCTCCCTAATCAGGCTCAGAGTCTGATATCTAGCCCATTAGATCTCTATGGCTGCCCTAGGTTGAATGAGTAATGGAGGACCTGCACATTTGTTATTGATTCTTTCTCTTTGAGTTGTCCCCAAAGAGCGCTGCTCCAGTATATCTGGTGTAGGTGCTGCTTTGCCATTTGCCTTTTGTTAGGACATCATTACTAGTCTTCATTTTACTTTGTATTAAGAAAAATGTGTCACTTTCTCTCTGGACACTATTCTTGATGAATCCATTGTTCTCTAATCTGAGCCATAAAATTTTTTATTTTACCACCTTAGGAATCATCTTCCTTCCATGATACTTGGGGTCGCTTCCATCAATACTTTTCCTAGCTCCTCTCCTTCTCAAAGACCTCTTGAAATTTCATGTTTAATATAGACCCTTGTATTAGTGAGTTTCTCAGCAAATCATACGACCAAAGAAATGATCTTTTGTGTTTAGCAGTATGTAACACTTAACCTGTATCTAACATCAATAGTTATTACTTTGTATTCCTTCTTTTGTGATTTTTAAATATTCAAAGATATCCTATCAAGTACATGTCAATATTAATATTCCTCATTTTAAAAGTATAAACTTCTGGAGGAGATGGATTGTGTATGTGTTTATTATATTAATCTGTGTGTGTCTATGAATTATCATTTGGAAGCTGAACACAGTTGGAAGCAGACTCTGGGTTTGTTACACTCAGTTCTATCTTTGCCTAGTTAGATTGTCTGAATTATTTTTATTTTAATAGAAATAAGTTGGAGTAGAACTAGGAAGCAAACATTGAGAAATTGCTCTTGAGAAAGATTTTTTCCCCAGGTACCATAAAATCTTATTAATTCCAACAAGACTGTGCTGGAATTAAAGAGCCTTTTCCTGACCACTTCACACTGGCTCTATCTACCTTTACTGAACTCATGCACTCTGTGTTTTAGTGCTTGAGCACAAACTACCTCATTCGGTTCTATTGCTGTTGCATTTAAGTGTCTGGTTTTCTCAAGCAGGTTCCAAAATTGCTGAAAATAGAAACTCATTTACTGACATTCTCTTTGTCTCCTTTTTGTCATTGTATAAGTGCTATAGCATAGCAGGTCTTTTAAAACTTCATTATGAATGAAAAGTATACTAAAAACAAGCTCATGATATGAAAAATGTGTGCTCCTACCTTTATTCTGTTTCTTTATTTATATAGGAGAGTATTATTTTCTCACATCATCCTCTTAGAAATTTCATAAAATCCATCTTTGTCTTTTCAGGCACCCCTTTCACAAATCTTTTATCCTCTGCTCTAACTTCATGTGAGCTAGGACTATTATCCAGGGAGAATCTCTGATGGAGATGATTTTGCATGTGTATTCCTTTCTTGGAAGCCAATTTCCTTAAAAGAAATAAGAAGTTTCATTCATCAGTACTGATTTCAGCCCTGCTTAGAGGGGTCCCTGCACTGAGCCTGACAATTTAGAGCACTCCACTCTGGCCCTCCTCCAGTTGTATCCTGTCTCATGGAGAGAAAGGTTTGGGCACAAGGGGACATACCTACATGGAACCTGCATTCTGCTTGCATACCATGCTCTGTCTACCCAGGATTCTAGAGTGCATGTTCAAAGAGCCCAAGCCTGCATTGAGGACCTGTAACATCCTGTTCCTCAAGTCCATCCTCCAAAGGGATAGATGATGACAGCATACACCCCATAGGCCCAAAGGATAACCAAAGAGTGACTCTTTGTGGAGGTTTGGGGCACACTTGAGGTATTTGGTCTAGGGTGTCTACATATATATGTGCAAATTTGCAACATGAAGTATGGAGTAGTTAGGGGAAAGAAGAGAAGGGAACAGGCCACAGGCCACAGGCTTTTCTCACGTGGCCATATTCTCACTCAGAGCATCAAGAATTCCCAGAATTCTAACTTCAAACCTGGAATTCCAGGTTGTTACAAAGACATATGACATGTTGGCCTCTATGTGTATTTTTGCCTCAATTCTGCAAATGTTAGGGGAGGATCTGTCAACAATAATCCCCAAATTCTTTGCTTTTCTCTCCCTTTTATCTACCTGTGTTTTTATGCTTATTAAGTAGAGGTCACAAACACAGTGTTCTTTCAAAGTAATGGGATCACATTGTCAGCCAAACTTTTCTTTGATGAAATGTGTGGGTGCCCCAGATGTCTGTAAAGTCCATGTTTAGGCAAATCATATTTTTATTTCACTTCAAGATAGCTTATGACAATAATGAACTTGCATGACTTCCAATGGTAATCTGTTCATTTGTGAACAGGGATTGAAAAAAAACAAATGGTTAAACTATTGGAGAATTTTAGATGGTGTTGTAGTGAGTTCAGGCGGCTATAACAAAATACCGTGGATGTGATGGCTTAAACAACAAACATTTATTTCTCACAGTTCTGGAGACAGAGAAGTCTAAGATCAAGGTGTCCACAGATTCAGTTTCTAGTGAAGTTCCTCTTCCTGCTTTGCAGACAGCTGTCTTCTTGCTATCCTCAGAGAGAGAGAGAAGAGAGAGAGAGACCTTCCATTTCTTCCCCTTTCTATAAGGGCATTAATTCCATCATGAGGGCCCCACCTTCATGACCTAATCTAACCTTCATTACCTCCCAAGGGTCTCACCTCCAAATATCATCACATTGGAGATTAGGGCTTTAATATATACATTTTGGAGGAACACAAACGTTCAATCCATAGCAGATGGTTTGAGCTAACTGACATGTCTTGCAAGTGTTAAAGAATGAGTTTTTAGCAATATGTACAAGGAACACTACCCATGATATTTAAAAAGGTGTAAGAAATGATAGCTCAGATAAATATAAGGAGAAGGCAAAAGACAAAACAGGAGGGGCAATTTAGTAAAAATGACAGACACAAAGCTTTCCAATCAGGAAAACTCTATGAAAGATCTCACAGTTCTAACATCAGGTCTAGCTATACATAAGCAATTATGTTGCTGACCTTCCTGTTCAGTAGTTGTTACAAAGTTAGTCTCACTCAATTGGATTTTTATTATTTTGTCCCTGTCCTCGACTTTTCAAGAGAGGAATTTTTTACCCTCCTCCCACCACATCAGTTTTTTTTTCCCTAGCACATTTTGTTCTAGGGAAATGCTTTATGGCATTATCGCTGTTTTTTTTTTTTTTCACTCGAAAGTAGAAAGCATTGTAGTTGATTCATCTTCTTTGTCTTGTCAAACACTTCACTCATCTTGACATTTGCAGAAGGCTTCGAAGGTGTGTCTTCTATTAGTAATATTAAATTGCAATTGCACTCATAATTTTCAATAGAGTTTGAATAGGACGCAGAAAATTATCAGAATATCTGATTTTGGCATTTGTTAAATGAATGATGCATTGTCAACAACCTTGGCTTTTTGTTCTGTTCTGTTCAAAAAAAGCACTCTGAAAATAATATCACTTTATTTCTTTAGAACAAACATGAATAGACAGTATTTGACATGTGGGCTTTCATTTCTATATATTACCACGTTTTATATCATAGTCTGTGCACCAAATGGTTCAGGCATTCTCGTGACCGCTCCTATGCCTCAGCATGGACCTCCTCATAAATAGTATTTAAATGAAAACAGCAGCCTAGAGAAATTCTTATTACATATACAAGATACAGCAATATTGTTAGTTATAACAAAAAATTGCCTAAAAATAACCTAAAAAATCAGTAGGGAAATAAACAACATCATATAGTTATACAGTGGAATACCGGACAACAATGTGAATGAACCAATGAAAACTATGTGCATTAACATGGACAAATCTCAAGAGCACCTTGAGAAAAAAATAAGTTGCAAAAGAAGGCACACAGTATGTGTGGCTGGCATTGTTCTTGTTCCCTGACATCTAGTTCCTCTCTCCTATGAGGAACATGGGAAGATTTTATATCCCTGTTTCCTTTAAATTATATGTAACCCTGTGACATGCTTTGGCTAGTAAAATGTGAGCGGCAGTGATGGTCACCACTTCCTGGAAGCATTTAAATGCTGCTTGTTGGTGCAGGATTCTCTTTTTTCCTTGCACCGGTGATTGTGGAGGCACACCAAGGCATGTACCACGTGGAGGCGTGATGGTGAGGGTGGCTACCCTGGGGAGTTGCCTGGACCCATAGCAAGACTTGGAGTAAAAAAATTAACTTTTGTTGTTTAAGCCACCAAGATTGTTCTACTGAATGTTGAGGAAGCTGTTAGTATTTATTTACCAGTTTCCATTCCTCATTAGTCGAAGTTGTTTAATCTCTGGCACTTGTAGCCTGCCCAAGTTCCATCACTGGGTGAGCCTTCAGGCATAGAAAGAGAGGTACTTGAGTGGTTTAAGTGAGAAGCTGTCAGTGTATACATGAATTGTCTATTGTGGCTCTAGGTGAAGTCAGAGGTGGACCAAGGGAACATGGGGCAGTACATCATTAACCTCTGATATGGGATCAGATAGTCAAATATGCACATGTGCTAGTTATTGGCAGCTACAGATATTTTCTGTTTTGTTAACACTTTTTTAAGGGGGGTTAATGATTGTATTTTGGAAATGTCAAGGAGAGAATGGCAAGTGGACATGGAGAAACAAAATTTTATACATGAAAGAGAGAGAAAATAGCAGAAAGAAGGAAAGTGAGAACTGTAAACAATAGTGATGGAAGGGGAGATGTAAAAATGGAAGGATGATCAGTTCTTATTCACTGGGTATAGTTTTTCAATGACCAATTAATATATGAGTTGTTTCTTCCTGGGCACTTTCCCTGCATTTGTGTGTTGTTGTTACCAGGTGAATTATAAAACATTGTATATGGCTTCCGGCTTAAAAAAGTTCTTATAAGCTTAATAATAAAGCAAAATGGACCAGTATTCCTTTCTATTAAGTTAAACTTTATTCCAAACCATTGGAGCCAGATATTTTTAGACCTCATAATTTTTCAGATTTTAGAAAAATAATATGGTTCATGTATTTTATATAACCCCAAACCCCAGAAGGGTTTGCAATCACACCATCTAATCAAATGCATTTATGCAGTAAAATGTGGAAATTTTCACACCAAGTGGGATAGAGACTATAATTAGCCTCTTATCAGTATAGACCAGGTTTTGCTGACAGATGAGTCCAGGTTGGGCAAAGGTTGGCTGGCAGCAGAATCATAAGAAAAACATTTGTTTTCAGGGCCTTATGAATTTTGCAATAGCAGATAGGGAAATATAGATCTATATTAAATTACATTTTAAAGTCACTATAAGGAATAAATGAAGTAAAAATTACATTGTGGTACCCAATGATTATTTATTTATATATATTTTTAATTGTTATGGGTACATAATAGTTGTATATCTTTATAGGGTACATGTGATGTTTTAATACAGGCATACAATGTGAATTAATCAAATCAGGGTAATTGGGTATCCATCACTTAAGGAATTTATCATTTGTGTTAGGAACATTCCAATTCCATTATTTTAGTTATTTGAAAGTACACACTAACTTATTGTTGATGATAGGCACTTCTTGTGTTATCAAATATTGTTCATTCTAACTATTTAACTATTAATATATTTTTGCACTTGTTAACCATCCCCACTTTATTCCCCCTTCCATGCTACCCTTCCCAGCCTCTGGTAATCGTCATTCTACTCTCTGTCTACATGAGATCAATTGTTTTTAATATTTAGCTTCCGTATATGAGTGAGAACATGTGAGATTTGTATTTCTGTCCCTGGTTTATTTCACTTAACATAACTTTCTCCAGTTCCATCCATGTTGTTTCAAATGGCAGGATTTTATTCTTTTTTGTGGCTGTATCATGTTCCATTGTGTATACATGCCACAATTTCTTTATCCATTCATCTGTTGATTGACACTTAGGTTGATTCCAAATCTTGGCTATTGTGAAGAGTGCTGCAATAAACATGGGACTGTAGATATCTTTTTGATATACTGATTTCCTCTCCTTTGGATATATACCCAGCAGTGGGATTGCTGAGTCACATGGTAGTTCTATTTTTAGTTTTTTGAGGAACTTCTATAGTGTTCTCCATAGTGGTTGCACTAATTTACATTCCCACCAACAGTGTATGAGGGTTTCCCTTTCTTCACATCCTTGCTAGAATTCATTATTGCCTGTCTTTTTGATAAAAAACATTTTAACTTGGGTGAGTTGATATCTCATTGTAGTTTTCATTTGAATTTCTCTTATGACTAATGATTTTGAGCATTTTTTCATATACCTGTTGGCCATTTGTATGTCTTCTTTTCAAAAATATTTATTCAGGTTATTTTCCCATTTTTCAGTTGGATTGTTTGATTTTTTTCCTATTGAGTTTTTGGAAGTCCTTATATATTCTAGTTATTAATGCCTTGTCAGATGGGTAGTTTGCAAATATTTTCTCCATTCTGTGGGCTGTCTGTTCTCTTTGTTGATTGTTTCCTTGGCTGTGCAGAAGCTTTTTAACTTGGTGTGGTCCCATGTGCCCAGTTTTGCTTTGGTTGCCTATGATTTCAGGATATTACTCAAGAAGTCCTTGCGTAGACCAATGTCCTGGATCATTTCCTTGATGTTTTCTTTTACTAGTTTTACATTTTTAGGACTTAGATTTTAATCTTTAATCCATTTGATTTGATTTTTGTGTATGTTGAGGGATAAGGGTCTAGTTTCATTTTTCTGCATATGGAAATCCAGTTTTCCCAGCACCATGTATTGAAGATACTGTCCTTTCCCCACTGTGTATTCTTGGCATCTTTGTCAAAAATAAGTTCACTATAAATGTGTGGATTTATTTTTGGGTTGTCTAGCCTGTTCCACTGGTCTATGTGTCTGCTTTTATGCCAATATAAGCTTTTTGGGTTACAACTCTGTAGTATAATTTGAAGTTAGGTAATGTGATTCCTTCAGTTTTGTTATTTTTACTCAGGATGGCTTTGGCTATTCTGGGTCTTTTGTGGTTCCATATAAATTTTAAGATTATATTTTCTATTTCTGTGAAGTATATCATTGGTATTTTGATGGGGATTGCATTGAATCTGTAGATTGCTTTGGGTACTATGGACTCTAGCAATTTTGATTCTTTCATTCTATGAACATGAAATATCTTTTCATTTTTACACCTGCATCAATGTCTTTCATCGATGTTTTATTGTTTTCATTACAGTGATCTTTCACTTCTTTGGTTAAGTTTATTCCTAGGTATTTTATTTTATTTTTAGCTATTATAAATGAAATTACTTTCTTGTTTTCTTTTTCAGATTATTTATAGTTGACATATATATATATAAATGCCACTGATTTTTGTATATTGATTTTATATCCTGCAACTTTACTTAATTTGTTTATCAGGTTTAATTGTTTTTTATGATGTCTTTACATTTATCTAGATATAAAATCATATCAACTGTAAGCTAGGATAATTTGACTTGTTCTTTTCCAATTTGGATGCCCTTTATTTCTTTCTCTTGTCTGATTGCTCTAGCTAGAATTTTCCAGTACTGTGTTGAATAACAGTGGTGAAAGTGAGTATCCTTGTCTTGTTCTAAATCTCAGAGGAAAGGCTTTCAGTTTTTCCTCATTCAGTATGATACTAGCTGTGGGCCTGTCATAAATGGTTTGCATTGTGTTGAGGTAATTTCCTTCTATACCCAGTTTTTTGGGAGTTTTTATCATGAAGGGACATTGAATTTTATCAAATGCTTTTTCAGCATCCATTGAAACAATCATATGGTTTTTGATGCTTAGTTCTGTTGATATGATGGATCACATTGATTGATTTACAGGTATTGAACCATCCTTGCATCCCTGGGATGAATCCCACTTGATCATAATGAATAATCTTTTTAATGTGTTATTGAATTTGGTTTGTTAGTATTTTGTTGAGTGTTTTTGCATCTATGTGCATCAGAGATATTGGCCTATAGTTTTATTTTTCGTTGTGTCTGTGTCTGTTTTTGGTATCAGGTTCATATAGACCTCATGGAATTAGTTTGGGAGTATTCCATCTTCCTCAATGTTTTGGAATAGTTTAAATAGGATTGTGGCCCCCAATGATTTTCACCTCCAAACTGAATATGGCTGACCTACGTAACCAAGAGTATACTGCAAAAATGACCAAGTGTACATTCTGAGTCTAGGTCATAAAAGACATGACTTGCCCTTTCTCCTGAATCACTAGCTCTGGGGGAAGCCAGCCACTGTATCTTGAGTATACTTTCAGGTATGTGAATGAGAAACTTCGGGATTCCAGCTCTAGTCAAGCCTTCTGATGACTTAAGACCTAGCCAACATCTTAATGAAATATGTTGAGCCAGAACCACACAGCGAAGCTGCACCTAGATGCCCTATACTAGATATCTACAGGCAGAAGAATGAAAAGTTTCTTTCATGGCAACTCATGTGGGAACTGCCATGGCTATGCTGGCAGATGTGGGCAGGCAAGGGGAGGAGTAGAAGGGTCTGAATGGAGGAGAGCTGGCACTCTGGTCCCCTTTGTCCTGAAGGGCTCCCCTGGTTTGTTGTATTCTCCTCTCCCCTCAAGGCAGCCAGCCCTGAATGTCCAAGCTCTGGGGTCATACAGTTCCCTTGGGACGCACTGGCTCCCTGTGGCCACCACACTCTGGGCAGGTGTTGGGAAATGTTTGTGTGAGGACCAGTGACAAGAAAACTGAAGGGCTGAAACTCCCTGGGGAGGACAAAGGCACACAATGTGTGGAAAAGCAGTTTGGCACACACCACCTCAGCTCAGGTTTGTGGTGGGGAGGAGCAACCCCAAGGGGGCTGTTAGCCTGGTGCTATGTTCTCACGATGTTTCCAGTTCACTGGTGGCAGAAGTTTTGGAGTCATGGGGTTAGAGAAGCTGTCTAATAGTTTCACAGCCTGCAGTCTGCCAGAGGTGTGAGGGGAGGGAAAAAAATACCCCCACCTACCCTTTCTATGGGGCTCCAAATTCACTGGTAATTGATCTCTGCCAAAATCTTTCTACTTCTTATTCTGCTCCACAACTCCTTCCTATGGTATTTCTGGCAGGTTCTGGCACTTGTCCCTCAGAATTACACCTGAGTTATATATTTTTTTATCTAAAAGTTTTCCTTCTTTCTGAGATGATCTGGCAACTGATGTCTCTAGTCAGCCATCTTGCCTCCCCTCCTGTTCTTATCTCAACCTTTATTGTGTTGCAGTACATTCCTTTTATACTTAATTTGTAAAGAATTTTTGTCATGAAAGGTGTTGAATTTGCTAGAATATTTTTTTCATGTAACTCTTATCCTTCATTCTGTTAATTTGATGTATCACATTTGTTGATTTGCGTATGTTGAACTATTTTTGCATCTTTGGGATAAATCCCACTAGATAATAGTGTATAATCTTTTTAATATGCTGTCAAATTTTGTTTGCTAGCATTTTGAGGATTTTTACATCTTTGTTTACCAGGAATGTTTGCTTGTCATTTTCTTTTCTTGTAGTGTCATTGTGTGCGTTTGGTATCAGGTATTGCTGGCCTCATAAAATGCCTTTTGATGTGTTCCCTACACTTCAAGTTTTTGAAAGAGTTTATGAAGGATTGACATTCATTCTAATTCAAATGTTTGTTCCAGTTCACCAGTGTAGCCATCAGGTCCTGGACTTTGTTGGGAGGTTTTTGATTACTGATTCAATCTCCTTGTCATTGCTGGTCTGTTCAGAATTTTTGTTTTTTCATAATTCAGTTTTGTAGGTTATATGTTTCTAGGAATTTATTCCTTTCTTCTAGGTTATCCAATTTGTTTATATATGATTGTTCATAGTCATCTTTTATGTTGTTTTGTATTTATTTGCTATCGGTTGTAATATTTCTTCCTGCACTTGTAATTTTGTTTGTTGAGTCTTCTCTCTTTTTCTCTTAGTATAACTAAAGGTTCATCAATTTTATATTTTCAAAGAAACAAACTTTTAGTTATGTTGATTTCTTTATTTTATCTCTAGTCTCTATTTCATTTATTTCTGCTTCAATCTTTATTATTTTCTTACTTCTGCTAACTTTCCATTTAGTTGTTCTTCTTTTTCTAGTTCCTTGAGGTGTAAGGCTACGTTATTCATTTGAGATCTTTCTCTTTTCATAACATAGGCATTTATTGATAAAACCTTCCCTCTTAGAACTGCTTTTGGTGCATCCCATAAGTTTTGATATGTTGTGTTTCCATTTCTACTTGTGTCAAGATACTTTTTGATTTTCCTTTTGATTTCTTCTTTGATCCAGTAGTTGTTCAGGAGTGTATTATTTAACTTTTGCATATTTGTAAATTTTCTGATTTTCTTCCTGTTATTGATTTCTAGTTTAATATCATTGTGTTAAAAAATATATGTAATATTATTTCAATCTTTTGAAACTTGTTAAGACTTGTTTTGTGGTCTAATATATAATCCATCCTGGAAAATGTTCTATGCAAGCTTGAAAAGAATATGTATTCTGTTACTGTTTTATGGAATTTTTTGTATATATCTGTTAGGTCCATTTGTTCTATAGTGTTGTTCAAATATTTTGGGTCCTTATGATTTTCTGACTGGATGATCTATCCATTAGTGAAAGTGGAATGTTGAAGTCCTCTACTATTATTATACTGCTGTCTATCTCCCTTCAAATCTGTTAATATTGCTTTATGTATTAATACAGGGTGTACCAAAAGTCTTCATACAAAGGAAAAATTTTGTAATGAATATCTTGCAAATAAAGGTATATTTAACTATAATTTCCCATTTTCCCTATGTATGGTGACTTTTGGGACACCCTGTATTTATGTGCTTCAATGTTGGCTGCAGATATATTTACAAATGTTATATCCTCTTGATGAATTGACCTCATTATCATTATATAATGACCTTCTTTATCTCTTGTGACAGTTTTTGGCTTAAAGTGTATTTTGTTTGATGTAAGTATAGCCACCTCTGCTCTCTTTTGTTTATTATTTGCATGGATTATCTTTTTCCATCCTTTCATGCTCAGTCTATGTGTTTCCTTAAAACTAATGTGAGTCTCTTGTAGGCAGCACATAGTTGGATCTGGCTTTTTTATCCATCCAACCACTCTATGTTTTCTGATAGGATAATTTAATTCATTTACATTTAAAGCAATTAGCGATAGGAAGAATTTTTTCTGTTATTTGTTTTATATATGATCTATAGGGTTTTTTATCCTTTATTTCCTCCATTACTGCCTTCCTTTATGTTTAGTGTATTTTTTTAGTAATGACATGTTTGAATCCTTTCTCATTTCCTCTTGAACATATTCTGCAAATATATTACTTGTCATTCTCATGGGGATGCCATGTAATACCCTAAAGTTTACGTCAATCTATCTTTTTTTCTACTTTATCTCTCCTTTTGGTTTATTATTTATACCTCTTTGCATAAATTTTAGTGGTTGCTCTTGGGTTTACAATATGCGCATTCAACTTATTACGGTGTACCTTCCAAAAACAATATACCATTTTCCAAAAACAACCACAAAAAAATTTATAACATTATGCTTCCATTTGTTTTTCCTATTCTTTGTATTAATTTTTTGGGCAGGGTAATTTATCTTAAATTGATACCAACTTCAATCATATACAAGAATTCTACTCCTTTGCTGCTCTGTTTCACAGTTTATTAATGATGTCAGAAATTACATGTTTAGATATTATGCACCCATTATTTGTATTTGTATTTGTATTTGTCTTTTAAATCCTGTAGAAAACTAAAAAATTGAGTTACAAACCCATATTACAATAATACTTTAAAAAAGATTTGTCCATGAATTTACCTTTAATGAAGAACTTTATATTTGTATGGCTTTGTTGTACTGTTTAATGTCCTTTCATTTCAACTTGGACACTCTTCAGCATTTTCTGTAGGGCAGCTCTAGTAATAATTGGCACCCTCAGCTTATATTTGTCTGGAAATATCTTACTTTGTCTCTCATTTTTGATGGACAGTTTTACTAAGTATGGAATTCTCACTTGACAGTGTTTTTCTTTTCATGGATCTGGATGCTAATTCCCTCTACAGTTTTGGGAAGTTTTCTGTCACACATTCTTTAAATAAGCTTTCCCTCCTTTTTTCTTTCTCTATTCATTCTAGAACTACCCTGATGAATATATTGTCTCACTTGGTGGTGTCCTGTGAATCCTTTAGGCTTTCTTCACTCTTTTACATTCATCTTTCTTTTTGTTCCTCTGACTAGGTAACTTCAAATGACCTGTTTTTAAGATCTCTGATTATTTTTTCTGTTTGATAAAGTCTGCTGTTGAAACGTTTTATGAATTTTGCCAGTTCGGTCATTTTTTTCTTTGATTCCAGAATTTCTGTTTGGCTATTTTTAACATTTTTATCTCTCTGTTAAATTTCTCATTTTTTCATGTATTTTTTTCTGATTTTTTTATTTAGTTGTCTATCTGTATTCTCCTGTAACACATTGGGCTCTATAAAGATGAATATTTTGAATTTTTTGTCAGGCAACTTGTAGATTTTTATTTTGTTAGGGCCAGTTATTGGTGCTTTATTTTGTTATTTTGGTTATGTGTATTTTGGTTCCCTGATTATTCATGATCCTTGTGGCCTTGCATTGATGTCTGTGCATTTGAAGAATTAGGCACCTCTCTCATTCTTTACAGATTGGTTTTGGCAGCGAAAGCCCTTTCCCAGTCAACCCATCCAGAGATTCTGGATAGGACATCTGATGGTGTCTTCAAACTGGCTTGCTGCTGGAGTCCTCAGGCAAGCTGTCCTGGTGCCTGGGTTCATGGGGGAAGTTCTGGATCCCTGTTTTCTGGAGGCTGGAGACACAGTGGTTTGCCTGGAACTGGGGAAGGCCTAGAGACTTGTTCCGTTGGGGTTGGCCCAGAGCCTGGGTCTGCAGAGGCCAGCCTGGAACTGAGGCAGGCCTAGAATCTAGATCCATAGGGATGGACCTAGATCCTGGAGCATAGAGCAGACATTTTCTGTCACAACTAATCTCTGCTGTTGCACAACAGCAGCCTTAGACAATATGTGAACAAATGAGCTTGGCTGTGTTCCAATAAAACTTTATGTACAAAAACAAGTGGTAGGCAGGATTTGACCCATGGGCTGTAGTTTGATAACCCCCATAATATACTTAATTTTTTTTTAACACAGGGTAGTTAACAGTTATTTCCATTTGACTCACTAACTTCAAAAGATGTTTTATATACATTCCATGTCATATTTAGAGATACTCTGATTATGTCATGCACATAATGATGAAAGGTTGCAAAGTGTGTTTGAAGGACTAATTGGAGGGACAAGTTTCATATATGAACTAGATATAGTGATGCTGGATATTTAATGAACAAGATTCAAGTTCTAATATTCATCACTCAGGTGAGAAGACAACTTCTCAATGATACAGACTTTTGGAAAATTTGACTTATACTATGAACAATCTTTTGTCTTTCTCCAAATCCAGTAATTTTGGACTTATAATTGTTTTTACTTCTCTAAAGAACATTATTTCTCAAACCATAAGTTGGTTGAAAAAAATCAGCGGATATTAACTTTTCCATTAATATCTGAGAAGATAACAATTTATTTTATTTATTTAGCATTTTTATCTTTACAAAGAGATTTAAAATACATAATGTTATTTAATCCTGAAAATATTCAGCAAAAATGAAATACACTAAGACATTGCATTTTTATATCACTCTCTCTTACCCCAAAGGTTCATAGATTTGGATAAAATAATATAAATAGAGAAAAAGAATAAAAAATGCCTACTGTTTTCATCTTCTCAGAAGAATTTATAATAACCCTGGTGCCTTCTAGCTCAAAAGCAAAAGAACAAGGTTGCTTAGGGCAGAACCAAGTCTCTGCCCTGTCACTCTAACAAGTTACTCTGATCCAAGTAGGATTCAACTTCTGACCTGTGAAAAAGAGGTCTCGAATTTTTTGATGAAAGTTATTTTCTGTGGCATCCAATTTAGGAGCTGCTGAAACAAACTCAAACTAACAATTGGGGAATATATATATTCCCACCAATAAAAAGGTAAACAAAATGTAGGGGTGGAGGGGTTTACTAAACTGGTTAGTCGTAGAAGATGAAGGCCAGCAACTCATTTCAGATATATAATAGCTATAAAACAACAAACTTTTGAGGATTAACTTTGTATGCATTACTTTTCCTTCTAGTCATTTTAAAATACACACACATACCTAACTGAATTATATATACACACACATACATGCACATGCTTACATACACATAAATGAATAAATAGAAATATGATTGAGTAGTTAGAAAATAAAATCTAGTTGCAGTGGTTTGCTCTTGCAGAAAAAGGTATAAAAATTCATGTAATAAAAAACCTGCATGAACCAGGAATGTTGAGACTGATTTTGATGTCAGTTTCTGACTCTGCAGCAGGGGCCAGTTTAGAAAGTGATACTGCAATCACAGAATTTGGGCAACCCAATCCATGAGCAAGGGAATGGAAATCTAGAGTGGAATCTAGAGTGGAAATCACCTTAAGATTGGAAGGGCTCTGAAAGTCCCCTTGATTATCAAATGTGATAAAAATGATGGTGCAAAATTTATTTCCTTCAAAACATATGTTAATTGATTGCTAATTACTGGTTTCTGCTAATTATAAAAGAAAATATGTACCATAATGGCAAGCAAGTAAAAAGGTGAAAATAAGGAACCCCAGTGCAAAGTTAACAGTAAGGAAAGAAAAGGATGAGGGCTGAAAAATTACTGATTATATTCTGCTACAGACTCTCTGGTCTGGCCTCTTGGTGGACTGTTGTCCTGGTTCTTTGGCTCCTTGCTTGAAAAATTCACAAGCAGGGCCATTGTGATGGAGTGAGCACAGACAGGAAGCAATTCCACATAAACAGCTTTTATTGCAGAAAAGAAGGGAGCTATACAAAGTGACAGTATGTTCCAGAGAGGAACGGGTCAGTCTCTACAAGTGGAGAATGACGTTGAGGACTCCCAGGTGGTTTTCTTTTATTGGCCTGATCCAGGGGAGGGCTTATGGGAGGTGTGGGATGTTACCAGATAATTGATATACATGACTGACAGGTGTTCTTTATAACAAAGTTGCAGCTCCACAGGTGTGGATGCCTCAAAACCTCAAGTTCCTGCTCTTTGCAGTTGTTAGCTGTGTTTTTCTGCAGTCCCTTCCCCTGCCCCCTGCTTTTCCACCCCAGGAACTGCCCTCCTGGCCTGTATTCACCACCTGCAGATTTGGTCCCTGACTAACACAGACCAAAGGAAAGTTAGGAAACAAGACCCAAATAATGAAGTGGGGAAGTAGGGGACTAACTGATAGGAACGCTACAGAAAATGTGAATAGGAGGCTAATAGCAGAGGCCAGATAGTGGCCAAAAATAACAGATTCATAAATTATTTAAAGCATTAGCAGAAGAAAACTGAGAATGGGTGTGGGCTAGCAAGTGGGAAGAGATGAAAGAAGAAAAAATGAAGAGCAAATAAATAGAAAGATTGAGATGGGGAATTCCAAACATACAGGATATATTCAACAGACTGTTTTTATGTAAAACATATTTTTTGCAAAAGCTTACTGCAAACATGTTCCATTTTTCCCATCTTTTTTCGTATTATGAAAGCATATATTAATAAATAGACTCAGTGAGATTGCTAGTAAGAGCAACTAAAAATTATTGAGCACTTGCCTTGGGACAGATAAACTAATTCCCAGGTATTAATTCGTATTACAATCAAAACATGTCTAGGGAAGGTTTGTTATTTTCCTCATTTTACAAATAAAGAAACTGAGGCACAGAGAAGTGAAATAACTTCTCCAAGCCTGTTTTTGAAACTAGGAGTCCTGGCTCCAGAGACTTCATACTTAACTGTAAAGTTATCCTTTATTTTGGTTCTTTGGCAGTTTTTTTAAGTGCAGAACTAGTGTTTCAACTTTTGTTTAAAATGGTAAGGTAAACATGCATTTGTTTTTTAGTCTCCCTGAAATCTCTATGAAGTAAGAATATAGAGATTAAAAAATGAGATAAAACCACAAAGATGAGAATAGCAGAGAAGATAAATACAAAAAATATTGGCAGCTGGAAAGCAGGATGATTGGTAACTAACTTAGTCTCTCTATGTTAATTATCTTGGTTCAATCATTGCACAATATATACATATATCAAAATACCACATTGTCCCCCATAAATATATACAATTATTATTTGTTAATTAAAAATACTATTTAGAAAACTACAAAAGTAAAGAAAAAGAGAGAGAGAACATGAGAGAGCATGCACAAGCACTCCAAGTCCTTATTTGTCAGAGGGGGAAGGTAAGAAACAAGTAGATTTACACCTCTGGACCCCAAAAGGTCTCAGGAATTGGTGACACCTCTGAAAGCGAAGGGTGAAGGAAGGGTTGAAAAATGGAAGCATTGGATGCAATTCTGTTTGAGAGGCAGTTAGATCCCCAATGCCCCTTTTCTATCCTGATAAAATTCTGGAGTTTACTCTCAGGAGAGGTAAAACTGAGGCCCCCTGTTTTTCTCACTGGGAGCATTTGGCTAAATTTTCTAGTCCACCATTACATAGAAGAGAAACTTACAGTCTATTATTAGCAGAACAACCAGACAGATCCTGAGAAAATGACTTCCCATATAACTGGCAGTAGAAGCCAAGGTTTTTAGAAGATATTCAAGGGCTTACATGAACTATACCCTCACCCCATATCCCCTCCCACCCAATGCTCCAGAGTTTCTTCTCTGACCTCATCATTTATTCTTCTATTCCTCACTCATTCCACTCCAGTCCCACTGGATTTCTTGTTCTTTCTCAAACATGGAGACCTTTCCCTCCTTGTGTCATTTATTCTGTCTCTTTTCTCTGCCTGGATAGCTTTGCTTCCCCTGAATATCTGTAAGGCTCATTCCCTCACTTCCATAAGATATTTAATTAAATTTAATTAAATATTAAATTATTATTAAATATTAAATTATTAAATATTTAATTAAATATTAAATGTAAATATTAAATTTACATTTACAGGAATACCTTCACTGATCACCAGATCTAAAATGGCAACTTTTCCCAACCCTCCACCTTATTGATTTATTCTTCAGTTTAGCATCCTATTTAACTTCCCTGTGCCTTGGATTCCTTACATGTAAAAAAGGAAAGCAACAAAATCGACTTTATTTATCTTGTTTAAGGTTTGTCTAACATCCTATATATTTTACTTTATCCTTTTGAATGTCTACACAATAGAATGTCAGCTGAACCAGGACAGGGATTTTTGCATCTGCTTTATCCACTCTTGTATCTTACAGCACTGTTGAAAGTGCTGTAAGATACAAGAGTGAACTAATACATAGTAATTGAGGTATCAGTATCAGTACTTGATACATCATAATTATTTAACCATTGTTGATACACAAAAGAACTACAAAGTAGAGAAAACCTCTAGGAAAGCAAGGCAAAAAGAATAACTGAAGGAAGTTGGGAGATAAAGAGATAAAAAATTTTTAGGTCAAATCTGGGAGGTCCATTGTTCAAGCAATAGGAATTCCAGAAAGAAAAATAAGGAAAACAGAGGGTAGGATACATATCAGAAAAGTAACTCAAGAAAATGTCCCAGGGGATAAGTTTCCAGTATGAAGTAGCTCACTTAGCACCTTGGCTAATGGTTGAAACTAGATCCACATCAAAGAACATTAGGACATTTTGGAATATCAGAGACAAAGAGATTTTGTGAAAGTATGCAAAGAGAAAAAAATCAAATTATTTATAAAGTATCAATAATCATAGTGTCCTCAGACTTTTCAACAGCAGTACTAGAAACCAGAAGTCATACCTTCAAACTTCAGGTAGAAAAAGAATATAAACCTAAAATTCTATGTCATGTCAAGCTGTTAATTAAATGTGTGTCTATAATGAAGATATTTTCAGACAGCCTGGGTATCATAATATTTACTTCTCATGTTTCCTTTCTCAGAGAGATGGTAGATAAGACTTCACAGTCTAAGGGAGTAAACATAGAAAGTGGGATAAATGTGACTTGGGAAATGAGATTCAACATGAAAGAGCTGAAGGGAACCCTCATGGACATGGAATGCAATATGCCTGGGGAGCAGCTAGTTCAGATTGAGGCAAGTCAGAAGCTTTTAGAGATAAGTGTTTATGTAGAGAAAACCCTTAGTATTTAAAGTATTTAAGTTGAACATATTGAGAGGAGTTTTAATCAACTAAGAGAGTTTGGAGATAAATTACTGAGTAGTTTATAGAAAACTAATAAAAAAAGCAATACAATTATTAATTCTGAGAAGAAGCAAAAGTTGTGCCAGAAAGGAAAAGTAACCATGAGGTAGTCTATTATTCAGCTATGGATATCATTTATAAGTCGCAATAATACAAATTATTGATATAACCAAAATTACACTATAAAAGTATTAATGTGATAGCATCTTAAAGGTGGTAGGGGGCAAGTGATCCAAATCATTAGAATAGTAGAATACCAATAAATAATATCTAAAATGAAAAAAATATATAGGAGTAGCAAAAAAACATTATCTAGGCTTATGGATTGTGTTATTCCATTTTGCATTGCTATAAAGGAAATATCTGAGGCTGCATAATTTGTAAAGAAAAGAGATTTATTTGGCTCACAGTTCTGCAGACTCTATAAGCACAGCACCAGCATCTGTTCCTGGTGAGGGCTTCAGGGAGCTTCCAATCAAAGTGGAAGAGGAAAGGGGAGCAGGCATGTCACATGGCGAGAGAGGGAGCAAGAGAGGGAGAAGGTGGTGCCAGGCTCCTTTAAGCAACCAGCTCTCACATGAAGAATGAAGTGAGAACTCACTCATTATTGCAGGAGGACACCAAGCTATTCATGAGGGATCCACCCTCATGACCCAAGCACCTCCCACCAGGCCCCACATTCAAACTGGGGATCAAATTTCAACATGAGATTTGGAGGGGCCAACATCCAAACTATATCATGGAATTAATTTTAAAAAACAGCTATAATTGTTGAAAGTGCTTGTCTCTCTAGCCAGTGAAATATAGTGGAAGGAGAGGATTACTATATCTTTGTAAAATGAATTATAGAACTATTTGATCCTTCTAATTATGTGATGATGAGCAACCTCAATAAATATAAAGGCAATGTAACTTAAATGAATATAAAGAACCATAAAACAAATATAAAGAAAATTAGAGCCATTGTTATATGTCTTATTACAGATTGTGTATCTCTAATCTGAAAATTCAAAATCCGAAATGCTCCAAAATCCCATTTTTTGAGTGTTGACATGATGCTACATGTGGAAAATTCTACACATAATAACTACTTAGTACAAACTTTTTTTCATGCCCCAAATTATTTTTAAAATTATATAAAATTACCTTCAGACTATGTGTATAAGGTATGTATGAAACATAAATGAATTTCATGTTTAGATTTGGGTCCCATCCCCAAGATATCTTATTATGTACTATATATGCAAATATTCCAAATCCAAAAAAATTCAAAATCCAAAACACTTCTTGTCCCAAGTATTTCAGATAAGGGATACTCAATGTATTATGGAAATAAAGGATTTTTCTTTGATAGTTTGAGATGTCACAAGACTCTTCTGACTCCAAGCAAACCTATTTGTGTCCATGTGACTTTTGCCTCAGGGATGTGTGCTTTGAAAGACTTAGCAGAGGAGCTGCGTCCAACTTTTTCTCATTTGTTTTCTAGGGATAATGCATATAAAAGGCAGAAATTCTAAATTTGGATCTTGTGTCTGGTCCTGTCTTCACATGACTCAAGGGCAATCTTAGACAACTTGCTATTAACCTCTAGTCTTCTTTTTCATCCTTTTAATAGTCACCTACTTTAAAACATTGAAATGTTTAAAAATAAACTCTAAAAAAGAAATCGGGACACCTAGTGGGTAGTAAATATTTTTGAAAAGATTGGGAATCAATGCAGAAATTTAAGTGGCTATGTTTATAGAAACTATTTTTCCCATCAATGAATTATATTTTACGTGAAGCAATGTATGAGTCCTGTCTTTCAAGTAGCTTCAAGTGTACTTATTGTAGAAATAGCTAGGTTCTAATGATCATAACAATTCTTAGGCTTTGGATTGAAAGCATAATATAAAAATTGCTAGTGCCATTGACTGTAGAAAAGTACCATGGTTAGCAGTAAATTGTGGTTTGCATTTTTTTCTTTAAATTTTCCAAGACTCATATGAATTTATTTTCCATCTTTTTGTCTTGCTGAATTTAAAATGAAGCTAACACAAACTCTTTATTTTATAATGGTATTGAAGTATCTATCTCATGCTGGTCAGAGATACTGTTTCAAGAGCCCCCAGGAATTTATGGAAAGTACTATGAATGAGATATAACAAATTTTTTGGAGACATTTTAAAGACATTTTTGAATACACTTATTCTGAATCATTCAGGATTAATTTTCTCCAAGCCAATTTCACTATGCCATAAAACAGACACATTCTTTGTGGCCTACACATTCTTTTTTTTTTTTTTTTGAAAAGTTTTTTATTTTATTTTATTTTTTTATTTCAGCATATTATGGGGGTATAAATGTTAAGGTTACGTATATTGCCCATGCCCCCCTCCCCCCTCGAGTCAGAGCTTCAAGCGTGACCCTCCCCCAGACAGTTGCATTCTTTTGTAATAAGTAGTTTTGGGTTGATGTTGCATGCACATATTTAGCTTCACCTCGCTCTTTTAATTGAGCTGCAATGATAAATCTGTAATTAGAATAACCTTTCAGTTTGTTAATTTGAGAGGCTAACATGGCATCCTGAATTTAATATTTACACTCCATCTACTTGATAGAGTTCAGAAATTAGAACACCATGAAAGGTAGGACATGGAAGGTTAAAACAAAACCTAGCTGAAGGAAGCAGAGGAGGTAAATAGTGGCAGGCACTAGAAATGAACACGCGATTATGTAGGGAAAAAAGTGTATTTCTAAAGTTTCTCAAACTGGAGGCTCTAAGGAAAGCACTGTATTTGGTAATGCTCTTTTCTCCCTGTTAGCCCAATACCCATATATAAATCTATAGAGATGAAATATTTCTCTAAGCAAAATTAGCTCTCCTGGTCAGGACATAAAGGAGCATGTAAATATTTATTGTGTATAAATGACATCAAATCAACCTAGAACCAATATCTTGAATTATGATTTTATAGAAGTGAGGCAAAAATTCTGTTTAATGAGATTACTTTTGCGTTTCCTCCTTATGAAAGATAGAAGACAGATTTATCCAACAAAAGCATTTTTGGAGAGGTTGTTAGAAGGGGATTTAGTAAATGTGATATAAGTATGATCCCTAAGAAAGAAATTATCAGGGTTTTGATTAATAATGGGTGACTAAACATGGAAGCAGGTCTGGGTATTGTTTTTCTGGACCAAAGTATGGAAGGATATAAGCCTTCCATAGGCTAGGTCAGAATATCAGATCTGAAAGGGTTTTTTGTGTATGTCTCTGTGTGCACACATACATATGTGCACATGTGTGCATGTGACTACACATGTATTAATATGTATGTGTGCATACACATCTAATAATGGAGAGTAGATGAGGCAGAGGAGAACAGACACACATGAGTAACATTGTTTAATTGGCTACACATAGCCATTGGGATTTTGATGTTCAGGGCCAGGACTTTTAGTTTAATCTGATGGGTTATTAAACTTGTTTTTCACACCTTAGTCCTGATTTTATTCTATTGTACTGAGCCTCCTTTTGGCCATTTTAATGTCTAAAATCAAGATATATAAAGAGGATCTAGGAAAGCAGGGAGAGAAGATAGGAACAAGTTTTTTGGGAAGTGTGAAAAAGAGTAGAAGTGGAACCTCTAGTGAGAACATCTTGATTTTGGATCAGTGGTGTCCTCAACTAGGAGCACCAATGTGTCTGTTCCCTGCATTGGGATTGGTCCCAGAGGCAAGACATAGGTGAACTGACACAGTTGGCCTTTGAGAGGCTCAGTGATGAAGGTTAGATGTAAGGGTCAAGGTAAGGAAAGATACTGTTCACTGTCATAGTCATCAACAGATATTACCCCCTAGACCTTGTCTTTAAGGTACTAACAATTGGACTTTTTCCATATACTTTAACTCACTATCTCTTTGTGTATCTGTGCCTGCATCTGCATCTTGGGTTCCCCAAGAGTTTGCTTTTTTGAGGAGAGAATCTACAGTATCTCTCATATCTCAAACACTTATTCTATCTGCAACACTTTCCTGAAAGTTGTGGAAGTTTTAAAAATATTTCAATTTGCTTTTTTGAGAGGAAAGAATTGTATGTGCCAATGGGGGAAACAGAACACCATAACATATAAAGAAAAGCTAAGTGAAAATTTTCAGGAACATATTATTAATTTATTCCCCAAATAATATGTTATATCTACTGTGTGCTGGAGATAAATCAGTGAATAAGTCAGGTCCTCCTAGAGGTTACATTCTTACGGAATCTCTGGGTATAATGAGGATCAAGCCTACATAGATAAAGATGAGATGACGGTTATATATAAAGAGAACAATACAAATAGATTAGCATATGTTAAGTGCCAGCTGATAGAGCTTGAATAATTATAAAGGGGAAGGAGAACTTATTTCAGGAAGGAGAGTTGTATGAACAAAAGCATGAATACAGGAATGTAATGAGAAATGAAGATGTTTTCCTGGAGTCCAGAGCCTGTACATGGGAATAGTGTGGGACAACATTTGAGAGGTAGATAAGGAGGCACTGAAAACTTGTGAACAGGGAAGTGACGTGATAAAATTGGTGTTACCACAGCAGACTTAGAAATCAAGTTAGGAAGTAAGGTACTAAAATAGATCAGTGATGGACTAAAGGTGATGTGAATTGGAATGCAAAGTTAGCAAAACACATAACACATTTGGAAGGAAGACTCAGTAGGCTTGGGAATAGTAAATATGAGGCCAGAAGGGAAGAGAGGAATCAAAGATCACTCCAGCATGTCAAACCTCAGTTGTGAGATAATAGGTGACATTTGTAAAACTGTAGAATTCCAGATGGGAGATAGTTTAGGAGGATCAATGATAAGGTGTAGTTTAGATATGTGTAGTCATAGAATTTGGGAATAGAAGAATTAATTTACTCTAGCTTCACTTTCCCTCAAATTTTCCTTAACATTTTTAAATATACAGAAAACTTTAAAGACTAGTACAATAATTTCCTATATATATCACACATCTAGATTCAACAATTTTTATTTTGCCATATTAGTTTTATCTATCTGTCTCTCTCTTTATCCATCTTTTTGACTGAACCATTTAAAAATAACTTGCAGTTGCAATAAAATTCATTCCTAAACACTCCGGCATGCATGTCCTAAGAACATCAACTTCAGTTTTGAAGGAAATTAAGGCCAAGAGTGTTTCACTTAGTGGTATAAGGTGTATTAGACCCTTAGGTTACCTGATGATCAAATGTACTATTCTTTTCTCCTACCACATAATAGCTTCCATGTTTATGTATGGTATTTGTTGCTTGGAATGTTCAGACATATAAATGAGATTCAGGCAAGTAAGAAACAATATAAGAGAATATAAGAAAGGTCTAGTAAGGTTTTTATGGACAGGAGGAGATTTTGAGAGCTAAGAAAGGAATAGATGAATGAAAACAGAACAGTGAAGCAGAGATTGTATTTGCATGGGAGAAATCTAATGGTTGGATTCAGTGGCCCTTGGTAACATCTCACCATAACTGGTCATATGGCCTTGGGAATTAGGAAGATAGGCCAAGACCATGTTCCAAGGCAGACTTTATGGACTGCTTCTTTTGTTTCTTATAAAAATTACAACTCCCACTGAAGAAAGAAATATTTTGGACTGATGTGTAGGCATGGCATGGTGGTAATAATATTTTACTAATAGCCTAATAAACACAGAAAAATAATCGTTATGAGATTGTGGTAGAAATGGGGTTTAAGACATGTGTCAAAGTTGGAAAAATTTCAAGAATAACCCTGTGAACTCTCAATGAGTTACAGTTGTGTTGTTAAAGTTCTATGCAACTTGAGAGAGCTGTTGAGAGAATAATGCTTGTTGTGAGAGATAATTGAAACCCTTGGTTGCTTTATTATTACTGTCGCATGGGAGAACACAGCTTTTTGGGAATGGGATCCCAGGGACCAATATATGACATATATGTTTAAAATAGGGAAAAAGATTCATATTCAAAGTTACATAAAAAGCTGCTTTAGTTTATATATTTTAGTATATTTACCTTTGTATTTCATTTTATGTCTTTTATTCAGTGCTCATTCAGTATAGGCTAGGTGTTTGGAGAGTAAAAATTTGAATCACATGAAAGCTCCCCTCTAAAAGCTTGCAGTCCAGGACTTGGACTTTATACTGGGTTGAATAGTGCCCACCCTAATCCAATTTTTATGTCCATCTGAAACCTCAGAATGTGACTTTATTTGGAAATAGGGTCTTTATAGATATAATTAGCTAGATTAAGACTAAGTTACACTGGATTAGGATGGGCCCTTATCAGAATAAAAAAGGACACACAGATTCACAGAAACAGAGAGGAGAGTGCCATGTGAAGACACTGGCAGAGATTGGAGTGATGTATCTACAAGCCAAGAAATGCCAAAGATTGCTGGCAACCACCAGAAGCTTGGAGAGAGGAATGGAACCGATTCTCCTGCAGAGCCTTCAGAAGGAACCAACCATGCTAACAACTTGATTTTGGACTTCCAAGCTCCAGAGCTGTGAGAGAATACATTTCTATTGCATTAAGCTACCTAGTTTGTGATAACTTGTTATGGTAGCCCTAGGAAACTAATATAGACTCCAAGTCAAAAGATTCGTAACATTCAGTTGTTCTGTTGTTGGTGATGTTCTTGTTCATTTTTGATGAAAGTAGTCTGCAAGAGAATCTGAAATACTGCACTAAAAAGGTTCATGCGGTCTAAGGCCAAATAAAATATTAATTCTGAGTAGGTATTGATGCTGAAAATTATGCATATAGAAATCAATTTCCCATTTAATTCAGATATCAGGAAGAGTTGTTAAACAAAAATTTAATATGTCTTCTTTTAAATGACAAAGTGCTACTAATTGAAAAAGAAACAAACCCTACTTAAATAGGGACAATTTTTTGTCCAGCAATCCTTCACATTTGTTATTTTAATTTTTTGTATTGTATATTGGATGCTGTTTCGTGGGAGTTCTTTATTTTCTCATTGTTGTTTTTTTTTTTTCCTTTTTCCTTCAAGACTAAAGTCAGAGGTCATACATACTTATGAAGACAATATAGGCACCACATTTGTAGTCTTGTAAAATGGGCTTCATGTTGATTTTTCCGACAGGGTAGAAGTGATCATGTAGGAGGATAATCAGCTGAGAATTTAGGGGGGAAACCTGTCTATTATTTACAAATAAATAGTAGCCCATTAGTCTATTAATCTCAGTTTTTGTCATCTATATAATGAGAGCCATATTATTGTGACATTATGATGTTCTTGGTCACTATAAATTCAAAGTAGCTTTGATATATTTGAGTTGTTAATGGTATAGCACTTAACTTTCTACTTCACCTCATATTAATCTTCAATTTTACATTTTTCACCTCTTCCTCAGAGTTTTTTTTAGCCCTTACAATTATTTTGTGGTTCTGACTTTGGGATGATATTCCTAGTACCATCACCATCATGGCTTACCTTGGATAACCTCTATTCTCTGGCACCTTGTTTCTGCTCAACACTGCAGCAATCACAGGGAGAGTTATACTTTTGGCCCAAGTCTCTAGACTCTAGGTTGATGATTTAATGAAAGGTTCAGCTGGCCTTAGTTCACAAATCCTGGCTGGGCCTTCAAATATAACCTGCCTGTATGTCTTGGCCCTTTGTTCAAGGGGGCTGACATTATTTGGTTTTGTGTCAACCATGATGCAGAACTTTGTCCCTTCACTGGCTTTCACAATATGGCCATTTATACCAAGCATATCATGGAGATCTGCTGGTCATGAAGTAGGGTCACACTGCGTAGCAGAAGCATTTACTTTGAAAAACAATGATCGTTATTACTCTTATCCTTTCTCTCGGAATTTTCTAGCCCCTACTGCCAACTGAGGTTTCTTTCTTTCTGCTCTTCCCCTGTACAGTGTCCAGTCTATTTGGCTCTTTTACCATTCTGCTGAGATTTACCCTTTGCCCCTATTCTTTCCCTCTTTTCTCTTGGATCTTAATTATGCCATCTTCCATTTATCATGGAGAGCAATTCACCCCAAGCTTTTACTGCCAAATGTGCACATAGCCAAGCAGCAAAGAGCCTTCCAGATAAAAGACCTAGATGATTATTTATGACTTATGTTTTCTTTCTTTTAAAGTTATTATACTCTATACTCTCTGATCACTTGTAAAAACAGCCACAATCACAACACATTCATTGAAAGATATCACAATGTATTAGCTTCTATGCAAAGTTTCTGTTCTACTTTGACAATATACAATGTGAGTTTTAAAATCCAGAGTGTCCGGGCATGTGAATTTGAACCAACTATCATTTTATACTGCCAATCCACTAAAGGAAGATAGTAATTTAGGAGGATGTGACCGAAAGATAGTCAAGATCATTCATCTTTCTGCATTATCATGCTAATTACTCTGTCATTGTTCTTTGATAACCTAATAAATAGAAAATTCTAGATCACAGACTTCTCTTTCAACAATATGATGTTCTGATTTTTAATGGCTTTTGTAAGAACTTGGCTTCTGAATGGTAAACACTTGGCTTCCTTCCTGTAACAAGGTGGTATTTCTCTATGAGAAAAGTGGTCAGTGGTGGTCACCTTCTGAAATTATTTGTACCCTAAAAGCATAGATTAATGCTAGTTATTACCTTTTCCTGGGGTATTGGTCCCGTCCCAATTATATCTTTGATTTGTGAATTAGGATGACATTTATTGGTTTTATAGACTAACTTAACCACCCGCCACCAATATGTAGTGTCTGGCATTTCTGTACACTCTGCTTGTTTTTCCACTGGCTATAGCCATATGCCTTCACTCCAGAGTTTCCTCTGGAAGTGTCCTTTTTGCTTGCTATGGGTGCTATAGACTCAGCCAGTTAACTATAAAGGGGTTATATGGGAGTATAATAATTATTCAATTTTCTCATGGGTTTGCTGAGCTGAATGGACTTTGAATTGCTATAGTTTTACTAACAAGATCTAATTATGACCAAACATTTAAAGCAGGGAATCTTCTTGTGCCATTTGATACTGCTAGACTGCTGTATTATCTCTGTAACTGAGTATTTTTTGCCAACAATGGCCATTCCAGATATTCAATCCTTGAAGACAATTGGGCAAAAGCACAATTTGGCTAATTTTGAATTTTTGTGGCCATGCTAATTTGCTATGATGTACTTCCAAGCATCCCAAAGGCTCTAAACTACTCATTTTCCTAATCTGAGGTTTAATCTCCTTATCCAAATGCTAGTTTATGGGGACTGTTTGTCCAAGTGACCATGTAACCATTGTAAGTTGCCTATAAAGTTTATTTTGAGTGGGTTAAGACATAATTTTTGCTTTATTCAGTTTGAGCGAGCATATACTTCTTGTATTGGTGAAAAAAATTAATTAACATTTACTTAGCACAAAGGGTCCCCGACCCTGTTCTGTACACTGGAGTATTATGGGATACCACTGTGTCACTTTCACTTAATACTTAGAAACCATATTCAGGAAAACAACATTATAACCATGGGGGTGAAAAATGAATAGAAGGGAAATGATTTCATGAACAGGCAGATGATCCAATCAGCCTATAAAGCCAATGAGGTGGAACTACACCAACTGTGACAATGAATCAAATGGACAACACACACTTTCCTGCAGTATAACACTCCCACTCTGACATATTAACAAGTATAGCCACACCTGCTATGGTCTCCTCTGTACTATCTAACCCACAACTCTTGTATGCCTCCGAAGACAGCCATGCTATTCATACAGTTTTCTTTGATGTCCCAGCTTATTGTAAAGGAAAGGGCAGAGGCTTCAGAAGAGAAGAATCTAGGTTTTCATCCCAGCTCTATGGATAACTAGCTGTATTACTTTAGTTGTGAGACCTCCCTGGACTTTAGTTTCCTTACCTATAAAATATGGATAATAATGCCTATTTTGTAGGATTGCTTATGTAGGATTATATGAGATAATGCCCATGAAATAAACAATACTGTACCTAGCACACAATAGCCATGCAAAATGTTTAGTTCTTTTCCTTCCTCACTCTTTTCTCTCTTTCCTTTTCCATAAATCCTAAACTTTCATCTTAGGTCATTGAGATAGGATCTCATGTATTTCCTTTTGGTTTGGTCTACTCTTTGGCTTTAGCTGACAAGGTATATATACTCTTTCTACGCCTCATGCCCCTCAGGATGTCTTCGATGGGCTGACACCATCCCTGTTTAGCCTGCTCCCAGTATGCTGTACACTGACGTATCAGTTGACCTTTCAGCTGTGCCCCTGTGTCATACATTCCCATAAAACCAGAGCATGCTTCAGGCAGGCTGATTAGTAATGTTAACAAACCTCATATGTTAAAGCACCTTTTCATTTCTCAGATGACTGGGGACAAGGAAAAGTTATAGAGTTTATTTTAGTGGTGTGGAATGTGCTTGTGACTGCAATGGCTGCATTTCAAGGGGAACAAGGCCTATTTACAGAATTAAAGACTTGGAACCAATGGAGGAGAAACTTTGCAAGCATCAACATTTATGTATTTTGATAATTGAAGGTTATGGGGATAATCTGGCATGGAAAACACCATAGTAGCTATGGTTTGTATGTGGGGGTACAGCCGTGTGGGGCAACAAAGCATAATAAAGCAAAGTTAATGGCTTCTCTAATCACTAGCTGCATAAATTTGGTGGAATTTATAGCCTTTAACCTCCATATTTTTAATATGTTATAAAGCATGCACAACAATAATTCTAGTTTGGGGGATGTTAAATGAATTAATAGTTATAGAATGATTAGCATAGTTCCTGGAACTTAGTAAGCATTCAGTGAAGATGGGATGTTATTGTTTTCCATGGTCTTTAAGAGCAATAAGCAGAGTCTTGGAGAAATGCTGGGAGAACCAGGGCTCTTGATTGGATTCAGTTGACCTGGTCATTTTTCTTTGTTTTCAATATGGAACAAAATCTGCTTGCTTCATTTTGATTAAAAGTACTGGTTTAAGATAATTAATTCTAACCAGATCATTTCCTTTTTCTAAATCAATCAGATCATTTTTAATGTTTTGATGGTGTCACATTACACAGGAGAAATATGTCACATTTAGCTAATATTCTTAGCATTTAAACAGTTTACAAGTATTAGAAGTGTTATGTTTACATTTATCAAAATTAGAGAGTACAGTAAATGTATGTTCCTTACATTTGCTAAGGAGATGGCTTTGAATAAAACATAGCTAACTGTGGTCAACTATATCTTTTTACTTTGTGACTCAGGACCTAAAATTAAGTATGTAATAACTTCTAGGTGATTGCTTTGAAAGTTTACTAGGTAACAACACTTTGCTTAGGTGTGTGGACTTCGTGTGGCCAGTTTTTAGATTTCTAAATATCATTGTTTTTTGTTAGAATTTCTTGTGTCAACATCACAGTTACCTGGTTTTATTCCAAGCCAGACTAACCAATGCTATGTGAAAAGGGAAGGGTGTTATTTATGAGTTTGCTTATAACTGTTTACTTGTATCATTAAAATTGGTATGAATACAACAATGCTAAATTTTCTTAACCCTGCTTAGAAAAAGCAATGCAGTATTAACATCTCAAAACTTGTTATTTCCCCAATATTGTGAGATATTTCTATAGGTCTTAGAGAACCCAGAGAGGTCAGCAAGAGTCTAAGCCTCTGGGTCTATGGTCATCCCCCAACAGTGGTGAACATTAAGATATTCCAAAGATGAATCCTTACAATGAGAGGGTGGAACTCCTTGTGCTTGAATGTTGAAACAAATTTATCACCAAACTTCTCCAACTTTTAAGAAAAATCCTCATGTTTTTCAAATGGCCAGAAAACTCTGGACAATTTCGCATATTTTTTCTTTTTCTCTCACTTTCTCTCTCCCCTCCCTCCCTCCCTCCCTCCCTCCCTCCCTTCCTTCCTTCCTCCCTGCCCTCCTTCCTTCCTTCCATTTGAAGTAGAAGTTTTCTGTAAAAACTTAGGCAAGAATCTTTCTGTGCTGGATTTTTTTTTCATTAAATCATTTTTACTTTTCATTAAAATAATTTTTAAAATAGTCATTAAACAAGTTGTGATTCTTTCACAACTTTATTTTTTAAGTATCTGTGGTGTGGTTTCTTGGTACCCACAGGACCCTGAATGAAACTTTTGCCAGCTGAACATATTTTTAAGCACTCTGCTTTAGTCTGGCTGCTTCCCCAATTCTCTCGTCTCCTTATCCTAAGAATCCATTTTATTTTGTGGGAAAAGGGGGTCCTCAAAGCATCTTCAGATTGACACCTTAAGAGTGATGCATCATAGAAGAAACAGTAAAACTATTTTAGCTCCTGTGAAACCCTCTGTTCACTTATAAGCCAGGAAGTTAAGGGGGAGTAAATTTAAAAATAAGATTATCTCATCAAATGGCCTTTTTAAAAAATTTTTTGTTTTTTTATTTCAGCATATTATGGGGGTACAGATATTACGGTTATGGATATTGCCCACACCCCTCTCCCCTCAAATGGCCTTAAACCAACCTCAACCTCTGTTGGTAAATCTCTGCAATAGAAAAGTAAGCCTTGACCACAGGAAGCAGGAAGATTGTTTGTGGTGCCAGAGAAGATGAACAAAGTTTACAGCAGGCTGTCAGGCACCAGGCCTAATAAGGAGAGTTGCTGCATCTGGGTTAAGTAAAATAGCTACTCATCTGGCTGCGCCAGTGGAGTTGCCTTCTGTAGTTAAATATGTGAACACTTGCTCTATATTTTGGCGATTCCGAGGTGGTTCCAGCTGCAAAATCTTTTATAATTAATTGCATGTGTATTGCTATTCACTTGGGAGGCAGGTGATTACTTGCCTGGGTGTTACTCTAAGACATTACAATATCAATAGTGCTACTGATTTTAATTAAAACTTCAAAATGTATGCCTGTTGAAATATTCATTATTGCACCCTTGATTGTGTGAGAATTCAAAATTTTCTATGCTTCTTTTTTCCATATAATAATAGTAAGACCAATTAACAGGAGGCAGACTTTGCAGAATATTTTTCTTTTTTTATAAGACAGTGAAATGTGTGTGTGTGTGTGTGTGTGTGTGTGTGTGTATGTTTGTGTGTCTGTCTGATATTTTTTATGTTATTCTGACTGGACTTGTCCTTCAGACTCTAAAAAATGTTTGTCCATTATCAAAGCTAGTAGACAAAATAAAGTGAGACAAATAGGAGAGGAGAGGTAAAATGGCAGAATGAATAATCCTTCACTGCCAGTTAACTGCATTCTGATCTTGGCTTAGTTGTGAAAAATCCAGCAGTTCTATTCTCTCTGTAAAACATATCGATCTTTAATGTGAAGCCGCACCTGGGTTTGCTTAATTAAGATATTCAAAGGAAATAGAAAGGGAAAAGGTGCTAGCATACAAAATAATAGAGGAAAAACTCTGTTGAACAGCTAAGTTCTTGATGGGGCTTTTTTGGACGTGGAGACATTTTAAGGCAGTCTATGGTTTATGGGCCAAATGTGTCAAGTATAAACTGCAAGGGACCATAGAGATGATCCAGGCTAGTTTCTTCATTTTACAGACTATATTCATAATCATCCTTTCTGGTAAGAATTGTTCGATATACTGAAAGTGAAGACACCCTCAATAAATTGTACTATTAATATCTCATTGAATTTAGCACTATTTTTTAATCCAAGTTTTTCAGGTCTTCCAGACAAAATATATAGAGAGATACATGTGTGTGTGAGTGTGTGTGTGTATATAGCATGTCTACCGTCTTTGTGGCCCTGCTTTGCTTTCTGAAAATAAGGATAAGGTTCTGAAATTTGGTGAAAAGTTGGTCATTAAATTATTGCTGTTGTTTTTGAAGAATGTTGATTGCACTGTGGTTTCCTTCCCCCAAAGCCCTTAATATAGAGTTATATTTTTTATGGTTTTGAAGTTTTTGGTGACTCCATTAGGAACATTTCTAGTGAGGCTGAGTCATACTCCGGATATCACATTCTTACTGGGGAAAGCACAATAAAATTATTGCAATAAAAACAGTAC
Organism: Cheirogaleus medius; assembly: GCA_008086735.1. Lineage (NCBI taxonomy): Eukaryota > Metazoa > Chordata > Mammalia > Primates > Cheirogaleidae > Cheirogaleus > Cheirogaleus medius. The sequence continues at coordinate 527,613 of VBSM01003185.1, read as the reverse complement.
ACTTCAGAAAAAAACAATATGTGATTTTATTTAAATGGATATTCAGTGCTTAAGCAGCACAGACTGGAACAGGTAGGCTGCAGTATTGCTGCAGATTTCCTTACAGGAGAGAAAAGCTGGTCTTGATTACTTCAACTCTTATGCTGACTCTGGAGAGTGATTTCAATTAAAACTTTCCCCCTAGCTTTAGAGACAAATCTTTTTCTTCTTTATTAAAGTTGGTTTGGAGATGAAACTTTTGAAACCAGGAGTCATATCATTAAGAGTTTAGATTCAGTATGTGGAAAGAAAAGATAAAAATCCAGATTTCCTTTTTAGGTTTGAAGGGAAAACAATACTTTAATTATAGCAGTATTTGTAGGTAAGATAAGCAAATATCCAGAGCAATGGGACCTGAGTTAGAACATGGAAGTAGGAGTTCTGACTTGATCTATGATTTAATGACTTGGGGAAAATATCATTCATCTTTTGACTTCAATCTCTTAACTAAATTGGTGACCTTCTTACCTCTTTTTAAGCTCTTTTTCTTCCATCTCCTGTGCCAGAACTTCTTTTCACTAAATGGCTTGTTTTCAGGATGGCATTGGACATTGAGAAATACCTTGATCCTTTACTTTGCCCTTAACTTGAACCAAATTTAATTCCCAGTGTTGAAAAATTGCTATTCATCCAGCTGTTTCCCAATAGATAATCCTCACACTTTGTCTTTAGGCAGATTAGAATTCTAATTTATTTTTGGAAGAATTAAAAGGATGTGATAATTTTCTCTTCCTTTTAAACTCATCCTAATATTCAACAAATCCTAGGTTTTCTTTATGTGTTGCTTTTGAGTTTAATATTTATTTACATATTAAGGTAACATTTATATGCAAAGAGATGTGCAGATCCTAAGTGAATAATTTGATGAGTTTTAACAAATGCATGCAACTATGTAATTTATACTCCTAATCAGAATATAGAGCATTTCCTTCACTCCAGAAAGATTGTTCATAAGTCTTTCAAATGAAATCTTCATTGCAAGAAGCAGCTACTTTTCTGATTTTTTTCACCATAGATTAATTCTTCCTATTTAGAATTTTGTATAAAAGGAATTATACAGTATGATCTTTTGAGTCTAGCTTCTTTTGCTCAGTATAAGATCTGTGAGATTCATCAAGTTGTTGTCTAAATAAGTAGTTTGCTCCTTTTAATTGCTGAGTAGTATTCCACTGTATGAGTATATCATAATTTGTTTATCCATTCCCCTATTGATACTTGGATTGTTTCCAGGTTGGGGCTATTACATATAAAGCTTCTGTGAATATTCCTACACAAGTTTCAGTCTTAGATTCTTGTTTGTTTTTTTTTTTTTTGCTCTTGGTCCATGTTGGTAGGTGGTCTCTAAGGTTACCCCCAAAGATCCCCACCTCCTGGTATTCATGCCCTTGAGTGTCAGCTGGATTGACTCAATTCTAATGAATGGAATATAGGAGAAGTGGTGGGATGCCACTTCTGAAGTTGGGTGCTGTCTCTTTCTCTCATGGCACTCTGGGGAAAGCCAGCTTTCATGTCATGAGGCAATCCTAGGGAATGGCCCACTTGAGTAAGTTTGGAAGATGATATGCTGAGGGCTTGCCAACCACCACATAAATGAGTACAGAAGTGGATTCTTCTCAGTTGAGTCTTGAGATGACTGCAGCTTGGCCTGACACCTTGATTATAGTGTCATGAGAGACTTTAAAATTGAACCACCCAGTTAAGTTATTCTTGGATTCCCGACACCAGAAGATGTGAGATAATAAATGTTGGTTGTTTCTGGCTGTTAAGTTCTGGGGTATGTTTTCGTCCATTTGTGCTGCTGTAAAGGAATACCTTAGGGGGGTAATTTGTAAAGAAAAAAGGTTTGTTTGGCTCATGGTGCTGCAGGCTGTACAAGAAGCAAGGTGCCAGTATCTGCTCCTGGTGATGGCCTCAGGATGCTTTCACTCATGGCAGAAGGCATGGTGTGTGCAAGGATCACATGGTGAGAGGAAACAAGAGTAGTAGGAGAGGTTCTAGGTTCTTTTTAACAACAAGCTCTCATGGGAATTGACTGAGGGAGAACTCACTCACCCCATAATCTGGAGGGCATTAATCTATTCATGAGGGATCCACCCCCATGATCCGAGCACCGCTCATTAGGTTTCACCTGTAACATTGAGGATTGAATTTCAACATGAGATTTAGAGAAGATAGCATCCAAACTATAGCAGGGTGATTTATTATATAGCAATAGATAATAAGTATATTACACTTATATGACCATAGTGAGGTTTTAGATAAGTCCTTCTTAATTAATTTTTCAGTAGAGGATAGTTCACTAGGAGCTTTGTGGTTTCTCATATCCATAGCTGGAAACAGAAGTTAGGGCCACCTTCTATAGAGAAAATTTTGTGTAGTTTCTTCATGCATTGGTGAAACGTGGCTAAAGAACTTGTTTGTTGTTTTTCTCAAAATACAGTTTTATTTATTCTTTATTATGAAAAACACAAACTCATTATAAAAATATTTAGTAAAAAAGAAAAAAAAGGGAATGGGCCAGGTATGGCAGCTCATACCTGTAATCCAAGCACTCTGGGAGGCCAAGGTGGGAGGACCACTTGAACCCAGGAATTTGAGACCAGCCTGGGCAATAGCAAGACCCCAACTCTACAAAAAAAATAAAATAAAATAGGTGAGCATGGTGGTGTATGCCTGTAGTCCCAGCTACTCAGGATGCTGAGGCAGGAGGATTGCTTGATCTCAGGAGTTTGAAGTTGCTATGAGCTGTAATGATGCCACTGCACTCCAGCCCCAACAACAGAGAGAGACTGTCTCAAAAAAGAGAGAATGAAGGAAAAAAGTGAAAATTGTCCATAACATCAGCACCTCAATACTGTTAAAATTTTGCTGTTTGTTTTCCTATATTTTTCCCATAAAAACACGCATACACATGAGCATGCACGTATTTTAAAAAATGAAGTCATACAAGACATACTCTTTGAAATTTTCTTTTTCCCTTCACAATAATAAAGACGGATCTACATGATTATTTTAGGGGTTAGATATAGTCATTATGTATCATAATTTATTCCATTCTGTGTTTTTCATTTATAGTCTCCCCTTCTCACTGTTTTTAAAGCAATTATAAATAGCCATTGATGATCATCCTTGTTCATTCATTTTTGTGCATTTATCCAGTATTTCTTTACCATGCTTTCTCAAGCATACATTCCTATAAGGGTATGCACATTTAAGGGTCTTGGATAAATAAAATTATAAAATTGCCATTCAGAAAGGTGAGACTGATAGAATATGAGAGTATTCCCCCACCCTTCTCCTAATAAGCTTGATATTAATAACACTAAGCATTGTTAAACTTGTTAATATTTGACACTGTGATGAACAAACATATACTGTTGTTTTAACCTGGGTTTATTCAATTGAAAGTGATTAAACATCTTTTATATTTTTATTGACCACGTACTTTGTGAATTGTTTATATCTTTCATTAATTTTTATATTATACTATGAAGTGTATGTTGTTCATTAATTTGTAAGTTCTCTTTCTCTTCACCTCTTTCTATAAAACACATTTATTTAATATCTTTAGTTTGTCACATATTGTACAAATATTTCTTTTTCATATTGTTGTTTGACCTTTAACTTTGACAATGGTGGGTTGTTTGTCTGTAAATAAATTTTAATGTTAAATTACTTAAATGTATCATTTTAAAAATAGTTTATTGCTTTGGCATGATGATTACTCTTTTCCACCACAATATTATAAAAATACTCATTTCATTATTTCTGTTTTAAAAAATTATTATAATTATTTCATTTTTTATATATAAATTTTGTATCTACATTTCATATTTTTACTTTAAAAAATTAACATGGTTGTATTTTTGTATTTAAAATTTTTAATTGAACTGGAATTTATTTTTTTATATAATGGAAGATGGTATACAATTTAATTTTTCCCTAAACTGTTGACTAATTATCTCAACATAGAGTAATCCTTTTTTTGGGTTACCAATAATTTTAAGTACACCATTATCGCTTCTTAATTATTGTGCATTGTAAATATTCATCTCCTCTCACATATTTTCAAAAGTATTATTTAGACTTTTTTAGAGCTAAAATTTAGAATTTATTTATTTCACTCACTCCTGCAGTTTAATAAATATGAAGTCTAGAGGAAGATACTTTGTTCTTGAGAATCTCAACATGCATTATTAGATCAATTTCTTGTTTTTTCCTTTTTAAGATTGTATTTCCTTTTTTAAATATCAGAATATTATGAGGGTACATATGTTTGGTTACATGGATTGCTTTCGTACTGCTTGAATCAAAGTTATAAGTGTACCCATCAACGAGATAGTATACATTGTACCTGTTAGGTATGATTTCACCTCCCCTCTCCTCCCACCTGCATGATTTCCATTGAGTTTTACTTCCATCTGTGCACATGGGTGCTAATTGGTTATTTCCAATTTAATAGTGAGTACATGTGGTGTTTGTTTTTCCATTCTTGTGATACTTCACTCTGGAGAATGGTCTCCAGTTTTATCCAGATTGTTGCAAAAGATATTAATTCATTTTTATGGCTGAGTAATACTCCACAGTATACATATATTACATTTAATTAATACACTCATGAACTGATGGGCACTTGGGTTGATTCCACATCTTTGCAATTGTGAATTTTGCTGCAATAAACAACCGAGTGCAGGTGTCTTTTTGATAAAATGACTTGTTTTCCTTTGGATAAATACCCAGTAGTGGGATTGCTGGATCAAATGGTAGGTTCACTTTTAGTTCTTTGAGATATCTCCATACTATTTTCCATAGAGATTGCACTAGTTTGCAGTCCTACCAACAGTGTATAAGTGTTCCTTTCTCTCTGCATCCACGCCAGCATCTATTGTTTTGGGAGTTTTTGATAAAAGCCATTGTGACTGGGGTAAGGTGATATCTCACTGTGGTTTGGATTTGCATATCTGTGATGATTAGTGATGTTGAGCATTTTTTCATATGTTTATTATCTATTATTCTGTCTTCTTTGGGAAAGTTTCTGTTCATGCCTTTGCCCACTTTTTAATGGTGGTGTGTGATTTTTTTATTACTGATTTGATTGAGTTCTTTGTAGATTCTGGTTATTGGCCAGATGTATAGCATCTGGTTGTATAGCATGTGAATTATTTTTACTATTCTGTAGGTTGTGTATTTGCTCTGTTGATTGTTTCCTTGGATGTGCAGAAGTTTTTAATTTAATCAAGTACCAATGCATTTATTTTTGTTGTTGCCACAATTGCCCTTGAGGTCTTCTTCATAAATTCTTTGCCTAGGCCAATGTTTAGAAAAGCCTTCCCAGCATTTTCTTCTAGAGTTCTTATGATTTCATATCTTAGATCTAAGTCTGTTATTCATCTTGAATTAGTTCTTGTGAGTGGTGAGAGATTTGGATCCTACGTCAATCTTCTACCTGTGGCTATCCAATTTTTCCAGCACCATTTATTGAATAGGGATTCTTTCCTCAAGTGTATGTAGCTGTCTACTTTATACAAGATCAGATGGTTATATGTGGATAGTTTCATATCTGGGTTCTCTGTTCTGTTCCATTGGTCTTCCTCTCTATTTTTGTGCTAGTACCATGATGTTTTGATTACTATATCCTTGTCGTATACCTTAAAGTCTGGTAAAGTGATGCCTCCAGATTTGTTTCTTTTGCTTAAGGTTGCTTCGGCTACTCAGGCTCTTTTCTGGTTCCAAACAAAGCGTAGAATTATTTTTTCTGGATCTGTGAAAAATGACGTTGGTATTTTGTTGGGGATTGCACTGAATGTGTAAATCACTTTGAGTAGTATGAACATTTTAACAATGTTTATTCTCCCTATCCATGAGCATGATGTTTTTTCATTTGTTTACATCATCAGCAATTTCCTTCCTCAGTGATTTGTATTTCTCTTTGTAGAGATCTTTCACCTCCTTCGTCAAATATATTCCTAGGTATTTTATTTTCTTTGTAGCTATTGTGAAAGGTATTGAGTCTTTGATTTGATTCTCAGCCTGACTGTTGTATAGGGATGGTAATGAGTTGTGTATATTGATTTTGTAACATGACACTTTGCTGAATTTATTTAATTCCAGCAGTTTCTTGGTGGAATCTTTGGGGTTTTCTAAATATAAGATCATATCATCATCTAAGAGTGATAATTTGACCTCCTCTTTCCCCATTTTGACACCCTTAATTTCCTTTTCTTGCCTGATTGCTCTGGCTAGGGCTTCCAGCACTATGTTGAATAGAAGTGGTGATAGTGGGCAACCTTGTCTTGTTCCAGTTCTGACTGGGAATGCTTTCAACTTTTCCTCATTCAGTATGATGTTGGTTGTGGGCTTGTTGTATATAGTTTTTATATTTTTAAGATATAATCCATGTATGCCTATTTTGTTCAGAGTTTTTATCATAATAGCATGTTGAATTGTGTCGAATGCTTTTTCTACATCTATTGAGATGATCATATGATCTTTGTTTTTGATTTTATTTATGTGGTGATTCACATTTGCAGATTCATATCTTTTGAAATATCCTTGCATCCCTGGGATGAAGTCCACTTGGTCAGGGTGCATTATTTTTTTGATGTCCTGCTGAATTCAGTTTGGTAGAATTTTATCAAGGATTTTTACATCTATATTCGTAAGGGATATTGGCCTATAGTTTTCTTTTATTGTTATGTCCTTCCCTGGCTTTGGTATCAATGTGATACTGGCTTTATAGACATAGAATGAGTTGGAGAGTGTTCCTTCCTTCTCAATGTTATGAAATAATTTCTACAGTATTGGTACCAATTCTTCTTTTTGGGTCTGATAAAATTCAACTGTGAACCCATCTGGTCTGGGACTTTTGTTTGTTGGAAGATTTTTTTATTGCTGCTTCAGTTTTGTTGCTCATAATCCGTCTCTTTAGGAGTTCTGTTTCTTCCTGATTGAGCCTAGTGAAGTTGTGGGTTTCCAGAAATTTTCCATTTCCTCAATGTTTTCGAGTTTATGTGCGCAGAGATTTTCATAGTATTCAGAGATAATATTTTGTATTTCTGTGGTATCAGTTGTAATATCTTCTCTTTGATTTTGGATTGAGGTTATTTGGGGTCGTTTATTTTCTATTTCTAGTTAATTTTACAAGAGGTCTATCAATTTTGTTTATCTTTTCAAAGAACCAACTCTTTGTTTTATTAATCTTCTGTATTTTTTTGTTTGTTTTTGACTTAATCCCCACTGTGGTGGTGTTGAGGGGCCTTTTGGGAGGTGATTAAGTCATGAGGGCTTGTCCCCTGAGTTGGAATAGGACCATTACAAAAGAGTTTGAGGTTGAAGAGAGTCCTTTCTCACCCTCTGCTCCTTCTGCATGTGAAGATATAATATTCCTTCTCTCCAAAGGATGCAGCAACAAGGTACCATCTCAGAAGCAGAGAGCAGTCCTCACCAGACACCAATCTGGTCGGCAACTTGATCTTGTTCTTCTCATTCCCCAGAACTTTGAGAAATACATTTTTGTTATTTTTTGTTTGTTTGTTTGTTTGTTTTTTTGTTGTTTTTTTGAGACAGAGTCTCACTCTGTTGCCCCGGCTAGAGTGCCGTG
>VBSM01003185.1:503242-519874 GCA_008086735.1 Cheirogaleus medius | reverse complement strand
AAAAAAACCCAGAAACTTAGTTTTGTAGGATACAAAATGCTAGGTTGGTCATTATTCTGTTTAAGAAGACTGAAGTTGGGGCCTCAGTTTCTCTGGCTTGTAAGGTCTCAGTTGAGAAGTCTGCAGTTAGCCTGATGGGTTTTGTTACCTGGTGTTTTTACCTTATGACTTGCAGGAGTTTCAATTTCTTTAGTGGCATTTTCATTCATTTCCCAATTTTTGTTGTGGTTTCTTTGTGTTAGTTTTCCTTTTTGTTTGTATTTCATTGAGCGTTTTTATAAGCTATACTTGGAAATCTTTATCTGTTATTTCAATATTCTGATTTTGGTTGGTGTTTATTGCTAGAGAGTTGGTGTTCCCTTTTGGGGTGACCTTTTGTTCTGATTCTTCATACTTCAGGAGTGCTTTTGCTGATTCCTTCTCATCTGGAGCAGCTGTTGCTTTTTATTTTTGGATTTTCTTTTATTTAGATAGGGCTTTTTCCCCTTGTCTCACCCATATGGTTGTGTTTCTAGCATATATTGGGTAAGAAGCTTTGGCTTTGCTTGTGGGTGCTTTTGTTGTAATCTAGGTTCTGGATGGATACCTTGGTTTTAGATATCCTTGGTGTGGTGGTTTTCTGAGATGTTAGTTGTTTGTAGACTGTAGGAGTGGTGAGCTATGTGAGTGGGCAGATTCCCTGTCTCTCTTTGATGAGGGAGGATGAAGGTTTGAAATCCTTTCTCTTTCCCGAGCCCTGTGGTTTTCTTAACAGTGTGAATTTTAATGGCACACCCAGTTTAATCTCTGAGACTGTAGGTGGTGCTTGTGGATGAGAATCAACCACACACCCTGTATGATTGAGTTAGTAAATGCTATAAAGTGTGTGCATGTTAACGTCCCTGTCAGTAGGTGGCACTTGCTGGATAGAACAAACTTTGGTGTTGTTTTTGGGTCCTACAACCAACTCTAGACCTATAGGAGAAGCACTCAGATGCCCCAGGTGGTGAGTGGGGCCCTGCAACTTCACGTGAGCCCTTATTCTCTGCCACAGCTGAGGCAGGTGGGAGTGCACAGCTGGGTGGGGCTGGATTGGGTGAGCTTGCCCTCAGGCTCCACAAAAGCTGGCAAGGTATCTGTTTCAGCAGGGGTCAAAGGTCTGTTCACAGCTTCTGGGAAAAGCCACCAGGAAGGGCTGAAGTGGTCCCATTCAACCAGTAAGTCTGCTTGTGTAGGCAGGGCCATCTGAAATTCACAGTCTAGCAGTCTGGAGTGGGCCTCATTCCTCTCTGCCCTCCACTGCTTCATGGTTTCTTCCCAGCATGTGCTGGCAGGTAGGAACTCAATCCAGTTGAACTCCGCCATGACTGTGATGTGGGCCAGGAGTTTCTCTGCCCAGGATCCTAGCCTGAGCTAAGAGCGCAGCCCTCCTGTTGGGGAGGGCTGCCCTGTGAGCATGCTGCCACTAGAACCCACACTGCCCTCTCCCCCTTGATATGCCATGTGGGCTCCCTCACCTCTTGAGACTAATTCACAGATCTCCCCTCCATGCCCCTGAGCAATACGATTGAGACTTGGGTGTATGGGATCTGGCCTGCAGGCCCCTCCTTGGGTCCCCAGAGATCAATTCCTGACCATGCCAAGGAGAAGTCAGTTGCCCACAGGGTGCCCAAGCATCTCTGATGCCCCTCCACCTTGGGGTGTGATCTTCTCTGATGTAGTCTCTGGGAAAGCAATACCAGGGAGGGCTGCTGGGCAGGAAGCTCACAGTCTAAGCACCCTTCAGTCTGCTGCAGGACCCCGAGAAGAAAGTAAGCCCCACTCTCTGTGGAAGCCTCAATTGTCTCTCTTGGCAGCTGTGGGTGTGGGAAGGGAAGGGGAGAATAAGTGTCTCAATGATGGAAAGCTCACACTCTGGTCATGTCAGTCCCTTACTCCAGAAGGCTGCCCACCGAGAATGTCCAGGCATTGGAGTTACACAGATCACCTGGGACCCTCTGGACCCCTGTGACTCCTGCAACCTGGGCTAGAGTTGGGAAATGTTTGTGTGAGAGCAAACAAGATGAAACTTGAGGAATTGAAGCCCCCTGGGAAGAAGAAAGGTACATGGTGGGTAGAGAAGCAATATGGCACCTGCCATCCCGGCTTGGTTCTGTGGAGATGTGAGGCATCCCAGAAGGGCTGGGAGCCTTGTACCCTGTCCACAAGAAGCTCCCAGTTCACTGGCAGTAACAGCCTCTGGGCTTGTGTGGGCAAAAAGTCTCTCCATCAAGTCAGGAACCTGGAAAGACTGTCAGAGATGCGAGGGAGGGAGGAACAAACCCCTGCACCTACCCTTGTCACTGGACTCCAAGCTTCTTAGGGGTTGATCTCTGCTGATACCTTGTTCATTCCTGTTTTGCCCCACTTCTTGCCATGGAGTCTCCTGAAGGTACTGGCATACTTCTCCCAGGTCCACACCTGATCTGTGTTTGTCTGTTTGTTCATTTTTTCTCTTTCATCTAAAACTTCTCCTTCTTACTGAGATGCTCTGGCAACTAGTGTCTCTGGTCATCCTAGATCGATTTTCTGATTAGACTTTTACATGTGTTAAAGGAAACTGACCTTAAGAGGATTCTTGCTGAAAGCAGCACATTGTGATCAGATATCAAGGGTGGGGGATGAGGAATTTGATCAGATATTGAGTGTGATCAGATTATCAAGAGTGAGGGCTCCTCTAAACTGACTTAGCAGGATCCTTTCTAATGCCCTACTCTACTAGGTCAGGAAGTGAAGTCCAAGGTCAGGCCTAGTTGAGCAGATAGCTCAGAGGGGCCTGACTAAAGTTTGGTTAAGGAGAGAATCTTTGTCACATGTTGATTAATATATTAGTATTTTGATTTATAAAAGTGTGTTTGTGCCTGTATTTGTGTTTTTTCCATGTCCTACAGGTGGGAAAGTACATCTAAAAGCTACCTTATAGTGTCTGTACATGACAGTTGTACCTCAAGCCATATCCATACATTGAATATTATTTCCTTATGTGTAATAGAAGGATTCTTGACTGTTACTGTGAATGTGATATAGGAAAGAAGGGGATTTTCAAAAGTACATGGAAATTAATTTTATACTAAAGTTAGAATTAAAAGTGTCCAACTTCCGTTTTACTTTAAATTTCCCTTTGAAGACACTTCAATGAATTTAGATTTTATGTGTAGGATATAGGTAAACCTCAACTTCAAACATTTGACTTTAATTACTTACATTTTATACATTAGATATTGGCCACCTCACCATGTATCAGTAATGCAATTAATACTTTTATACATTAATTGATAAACAACATTTTAAGCTATTGAATGATGACTCAGTGTACCAGGCAGCAGTTTGTATCATACCTTCTTTGTATATTGTTTTAAGCAATTATTTCAATATTATTTTGCATTGCATTTTTGCTACTAGTATTTTAAAATGAGTAGATAATTTTAAAACCAAAAATGCTAATACTATTGAAAAGATGCTTTGGTCTCATATACTTAGTGTAATTAAGACAACAATAAAAATGTGCTGAAAATGGTGATTTTTTTGCTTCAACTTTTTTCTCATGGACTTCACTATTTGTGAAGAAAAAAATAACTAAAGAATATATTCAATATGTCAGAAAACTGTGTCAAAGAGACTAAATATAGTTAGTGCTTTTATAATATGTTTAGTTTTCTGGGAACAGGACATTCCTTAAAAACAGGTTGCTAAATGCACCTGACATGTTACTGTTCTCATTTTACCTGACCTTTTGGAATTAAACACTTCTTGAAACCCTATCTTTTCCTGGCTTCTCTTGTTCATATCATCTTGGTCACTTCTCTTTCTCTTTGCAGTTAATCATCCTTTCCTCGGATTTTAAAGGCTGGAGTTCCTTAATGCTCAACTCTAAGTTATTTCTTCTTCTAAGTATGTGCTTTCTACCTTTATGATCTACTATAGGCTCATGGCTTCAAGTTTATATGCTAAATAGATGATGTACAAATCTAACCTGTAGCCAGATACCCCCTCTGAAACACTAACATTTACTCTACATTATTTTTTGAGTTCATGACTCAAAGACATTGCAAATATCTGATGCCCAAGCAAATTTGAATTCCGATTTTCCTCCCAAATCTATTTTTATTTTAAGTCAACTTACTTCAGTGATCTACTCAGTTGTGCAAGCTAGAAACTTAGAGTCATACTTCATACTTCCCTATCTATCAACTCCATATGCAATCCTTCACCAAGTTCTCTTGATTTTATTTTCCCAGTGTCTGTTGAGTTCTTCTTGTTTTCTTCATCCCAGACAGCAATGTGTTCCTCTCCAAATTGTTCTTCACATTGAAACTCTTCCTTTTTTCCAAATATCATTTTTTTTCAAAAGTGATAGATATTTGACCCCCCTGCCTAAAACTCTTCAATAATTTCTTAATTCTTTTAGGAGAAAGGGAAAGTTTTTTTTTTTTTTTTTTTACCTTGATCTATAAGCCCTGTATGGTATGGCTTCTACATACCTCTCTAGTCTCATTTTCACTTGTTTCTCCCATGATCTCAGGGATCTGGCCACATGGTCCTTTCTTTTGTCAGATGATTTTACATATGATGTTCTCTCTGCCTGGGACATTCTTCCCTCCCTTATTTCCATAGTTAATTCCTTCCCATATTTGAATCTCTGCTTTTGTCATTCTCTTAGGGAAGCCATTCCCAGGGGAGTCATTTCTTTGTCTCTTCTCAAGAGCCTATTTTCTTGGCCTTATACCCATTTTTTTCTCAGAATTTCTAGATCTTGCATCATGCTTGCCAGATATTACCACCTTCATTGTTCTTCTTTTCATATGTGAAGAAATTTAGGTTGGCTCTACCTAATATCTCAAAGCTAAGTTGGCACACATTCTGACAATTTTTAGAGATGAGGTCTTGCTCTGTTGCCCATGCTGGTCTTGAACTCACAGACTCGAGTGATCTTCCCACCTCAACCTCCCAAGTAGTTGGAACTACAGGCCTGCCACTGTGCCCAATTTCTCCAGCCATTTTTAATAGAGTTGTTAGGAATGCTGAAGTCCAAAATGATAGGGATAAAATGTTATTTGTTCTTAGCAAATTAAAGATCCTAGAGCTGTACAATGCATCCTTCTTAATTGATAAGGTGGTGTTGGAAAGATATCGGATTATCATGAATAGTTATATAAAACAGGTATTTGTAAAAGATTGATGAGACATGTGCATGGTTAAATCCTAAATGGTGAGGATCTTGTTAAGAGGAAGAGATGAACATAGAGCGGAAGATATTCAATTGGGGTGATGTTCTTGAAAATGAGGAGGGGGATTATATTCAAGATGCAGGTGGCATGGTTGACTTTTCCTGTTAAAACATTATGAAAGGAGAAGGATAGTGTATAGTTGTGGTAGGTGCTAGAATACTCATATTTTGTTGATAACCTCAGCATTTTATGTGAATTATCAGGCATGGTCATCTGTTAAACTGGAAGTAAGGGTGGAGATCAGAAGTTTGAGGAAGATGGAGACAGTTTGGACAAACCTTTCCTGAGCATAGGAGTTTATCAGAGAAACATAAGAGGATTTCTAGTAAGTGTGCAGGTTTCCACTGAGGTTGCCATTGGGAATTTATTAAAGTATAATTTGTCCCATTGTGTGACCCTCTTCTGCAGCCCCTAGCAGGCTTGGGGAAAGCAAAGCATCTAGTCTCATTCAGTTTGGGAGTTTACCTAGATGGATGTAAAAAAATTGCCTAAGTGTTTTTGAAGTGCTGATTGTGGATTCTATGGTGGCCAAGAGGAATATGCATAAAGTAGGAGGGCTAATTGATTAGGAGAAAGTAGAAAGGTCAATGGCTTTGTGTTCTTAATGAGGCCAAAGTACAACAACTAAAAATCATTTCATTTCCCATCAATGTTTAGAAATGTTTCCACTGTTTATCTAAAATTTAAAAAAATTGTTTGTTGCAAATCTCTTATCAATATACTGTGATTTAGTTTCCCATCTGTGGGGAATGTTACAGGAAGTGATAATTTAATTCAATAATGTTTTAGCCAACTCTAGATGTAAAATTGAACCCACTTCTAAAAAGTTTCTTTGTAGAAATGTCTTTTCTTACTGACTAATTTTTCTTGCCTTATAGTAGAAAAAATAAAGTTAAACAGTCAAGGGCCCAACAACAAACAAATGGCAAATTATAAAGGAAGATAATTTGAAGAGGGTTTATTTAGAAAGGGGTTATTTACAAAAGCATGTCTGGCTATAGAGGAACTGCAAGGGAAATTGCTAGTAACAGCTGAGCTTTTACCATCTAAGGTATAAAGGGATGAAGGGAGGATACAGTTCTATCCACAAGGAGAGGCAGTCCTATTGAGATGGCAACCTTGGGAAGTGCCATTACCTTTGGTTAAGGGATATGATCTGGCCATGGTAAAAATACCTTAACTTTACTTTCCTTCTTCTCTCTAATCTTCAACTGGCTGAACTCAACTAAAAAGGAATTCTGTTGATGTGATACATACAACTTAGCTCTTTGAGGCATAGAGCATGGTGGAGAAAGGTGGAACATGGATCTGGATGGCCAAATGAAAGATAACTGGCACATGGAGGAAGGGAACTAAATTTTTAACTATTTTTCTAAGTCAAATCCTGTTTTCAACACTTACATGTGTGTTTATGTGTGTGTGTGTGAAGGTTGCTTGAGGGGAAGAAATGTGATTTCTATCAATCACACATATTATCTGACTAATTTAATGAAAACATCACTTTCATTATATCATTCTCTTTTCTTGAAAATCTTTTATAAGAATCCCCAAAAGCTTTGCCCTTCTTTTCAAAGACTTCTATCCTTTGGTCTCATCCTGACTTTCCAATTGTATTTCCCAGCATCCTTTATTTGAGATCAGCAGATCTCCCTATCCCTCCTGGCATCTTGCAATGACTTCTGTGATGATTATATTATGTCGATTTCCCCTCCTACCCAACTTAAGTATCTTTTAACCTTCTGCTTCTTGTCATTCAAACTGTGCTCAAATCCTGCCTTCTGCAGTTGTCTTTCTAAATGTTTTAACTCAAAATCAACTCTTCCTTCGCTCAACTTTGCTGGCCCTAATAGCCTGTTCCACAGTGAAATTAATTATTCTTTAGATGTCTTACATGTTCTAATTTTGCTTCCACAGGTATACTATGCCATTTCTATCACTTACTCTATCTACTCTAGCACCTAGGAAAGTGATGAGTTAAAAATACTTGATTGAGAGTCTTGTGTGAAGGTACTAGGCCAAATGTGCCATTGCTATTGGAAAAATAAAAGAAGATGCTCTGCCAATTGAGGGGCCTCATTTTTTTAAAAAAGACAAAACATCATATTATTTGTTTGAATTACTTATTCATAATTTCTGTTTTATTGATGTAATATAGTCATTGTATCTAAATAGATACTAAATGATGACTTTTAGCTATAGTCTGTGTAAACATAGCTGACTTCCAGTTTTGGATATATAATATATTACCAGTGTGGAGTATCATCAGCCAAAATCTAATCAGCTCACACTTCCTTTTGCTAGTGTTATTGGATTCTATATGAAATCCTCTCAAGTTTCCTTTCTGTTAATCTCATATTTTGAATCTATGTGTGTGATGTCTATCACCCAAGGCTCCGTTAAAAGAATCAACGTGTCTACTTCCTCTGTGCAGGCCTGGTTTGCATCCTTTTGTCCTCCTATTAGAGACTTTAGTTCCATATCGAAGTTGCTCCTCTCCCACATATATTTTCATATTTTCTTTTAGGTCTTCCAATTCATTATTCCTTTATTATTCTTTTCAACAAAATTAGAAAGAACTACAAGTTCAGTAGTAGAAGATTGTTTAAATAAAATATGTGACAGCTATAGGATTTAATAATGTATATTAGTATGTTTCATAATTCTGAAAATACTTATGCTAAGAGAAAAAATCAGATGACAAAATAGTATGTATAATATAGACTAAATTATATAAAATATTATAAAATACATATTCTTTCATAAAATATAAAAATAATGTTTAGAAAATATAATTAGTGGGTAATAAGTGTTTTTAGCAGACATTAATGCTTTTTAGAAAATATTCCTGGCTCTCTGCTCTCTGGGTATATGGTAGGATTGTACTTCCCCATTTGCTTTGATAGTAAGTGTGACAATGTGACTTGTTTGGGCCTATGAAATGTGAGTGGAATATATGTTATTCCAAGTGGCACTTTAGGAGAAAATTTGAGATTTGCCTTTCCTTTCTACTGCTGCTATAGTTGTAGAAGTACTTAGTCATATTATACCTCTATTAACCAAGTTTCTGAATGGCCAATGAGCAGAAACACTCCTGCTGACCCAGTTGGACATGTAGCATATGTGGACATGTAAAAATAATCTTTTGTTGTGCTAAACTACAGAGGTTAGGGGGTTATTTGTCAGGGCTGCATAATCTAGCCCATCCTGAGTAATTGAATATCCATTTTCTCAATTTTTGGAAGATACAGATAAGCAAGAAAGAGAAAAGGAAAACCACTTGTGCCATCACACTGTAGGTATGCAATACATTTTTCTTGCAGTTTTCTTTTTGTGTAAGATATGACAACTTACCTGATTTTTTTAGATACTGAAAATACTTGTGATTTTCACAAGTGATAATAAAAACAAAGTCTTATATGGAGAACCCTATTCCTTTTATTTTGTTACACTTGTCCCTTACTAATATTGATGCATCTTCAGGAATACTGTTACTTAGGGTTGACTCTAAGCTAAATCAAAGGGTAAGAGATTTGTTGCACCCTGAGCCTCTCCATTCTGTTTCCTTCATCTACTTCTTCCTTTACTTGCATTATACTTACCTATTTAAGGCTATCCTTAAAAAAAGTTATCATGTCCTCTTTAGGAGATAAGTACATTTGATGCTCTGCTAACTAAGTATTCTTCATGCTTGTTTTAATTATTGTGCTTAATTATTTCTATTTTCCTTAGAATACAATCCAATTCCTAAAATATTTCATAATAAAATAAAAGGTTAAAAACATTACTTGCACAGTTCTCTTCTTGTGTACACATACAGTATATTAATATAGGAAATGAGAAACTTTGTGAGGCTTTGAAATAATCATTTGTGAATATTAACTTAGCTCATTTGAGCAGTGAACTCTCAAAGATCAGTATTAATTTATTTTGAGACATATGTAGGAGGCTAATAGTTTGCAAAAACCATTCTATATCATAAATAATTGCTCTGAAAGAACAGTGAGAGAGTTTTAGTGTTTATTACATTAATATTTTCTTTTATTTTGCTTTTCTCTAACTTTTTCACCAACCTATTTCCTTTCATACATTATAATACATAAGTTTATGCACTCAGTACCCTTAAGACTAACATCAGTTGTAAAAGTGTGGCATGGCATTTTACAAAAATTGCAAAACACATATTATGCAAATTCTCTTTAGCATCTCGAACATTAAAAGAATGAAGAATAATATCTTTCTTTATAAATTCATTTTGTACTGTCAGAGCCAAGACTCATATGACCTTGCAGCTCACAATTAGGTTTGCAGAAGAACTGGTTTTGACAGTCAACAACATAAAGGAAAGGAAAAAACAATTCTAAAAGTGAAAAACAGGTTGTTAGACTGGGGCATGTGAGGAGGAGATAGCTCTTCCTTTGCAAGCTAAACTCATCATTACAGAATGACACCTTTCCAGACTTAAATTTAAAAACCTAGAAAAAATAATAAGGTGAAGTTGCCAAACAAAGATCAGGCTTTCATGCAAATGTCTTTGGTAATTAAGGGGAGGGTGCTAAATGTGCAATATTCCTTCTAAGCAGAATTGTTTCTAAATTCAGGGGTATGTTCACACTATAGTCTATGAGGCAACAGCTGTTCTTAAGAGAACGCTGTCAATGTTGATAAGTTACTTTTAAAACTAAATCTGTTTGCTGAGCTCATGTTGTTTGGAAAACTATAAAGAACGAAATCTTTAATGCATTTTTTTTTCTTTTGAAAAAGGGAAAAAAATCCTATCAATTGCAAGCAAAAGCAGAATTCTAAAAGCCCACAACCTAGTGAGAGCCTAGGGTAAGCTCATTTATATGAGGGAGGGAGAAAAACACAAAGCAGATTGGAATTCTGAGTCCCTAATCTGTGGGTAACAATTTTAAACTCTGAAAATGCACTGATTGCATTCTTTTCGTCCTTTTTTTGGAGTGGCTTAGTGTAGGACTGAGAGCTATTTTGAATAGCTGCCCTTTTGTTTGTTTTCCAGGACACACTATTTATTATGGGTCTATTTGTTGTTTGTGATATGCTGGCCAAAGCAGTCTTGGACATTACTCTTCTCTTTATTTTATGTGGTACTTTGGGCATTGTTTAACACCAGGGTAAAACAAAGCATGTAGTCTAATGTCAAATGGGACTATACAACTTTGGCCTTAGGGAAAAAATTGATGTGAGCAATTATTTTCTCTCTTTAATATGATAACCTCTTAATTCCACTCAACTCCATAATTGTTTATATTTTTTTTTACTTCAAAATATTAAGTGAGTACAAATGTTTTAGGTTACATGGATCACTTTTGTAATGCTTGAGTCCTGGCTATAGGTGTGCTCATCACCCAGATAGTGTTTATAGTACCCATTAGGTAGGTTTTTTTCCCTCTCTGCTCCTCTTTCCTTACCCCTGGCTGAGTTCCACTGAGATTTACTCCCATCTGTGCACATGTGGTGTTTGTTCTCCCATTCTTGAGGTACTTTACTTAAAAGACTGGTCTCCAGTTTTATCCAGATTGTTGTAAAAGATATTAATTCATTTTTATGCCTGAGTAGTACTCAATGATATACATATACCATATTTTATTAATCTACTCATGAATTGATAGGCACTTGGGTTGATTGCACATCTTTCCAGTTGTGAATTGTGTTACAATAAACCAGGGGTCCTCAAACTTTTTAAGCAAGGGGCCAGTTCACTGTCCCTCAGACCATTGGAAAGTGCACACTGTGGGCCTGGGATGAGTTGGCTGCTAAGCAGGACAGGCAGCAGCGGCAAAAACACCCGGCGGGCCGGATAAATGTCCTCGGTGGGCTGCATATGGCCCACGGGCCATAGTTTGAGGACGCCTGCATAAACAATTGAGTGCAGGTGTCTTTTTGATGAAAAGTCTTCTTTTTCTTTGGGTAAATACACAATAGTGGGATTGCTGGATAAAATGATAGGTCTACTGTTATTTCTTTGACTATTTAGTGCTCTCAGTATTTAGTGCAGGGCATGTCTGGTCATGGCAAATTCCCTCATTGTTTGCTTGTCTGGAAAGGACTTAATTTCTCCATTGATTGTGAAACTTTGTTTTACAGGATACAGAATTCTAGGCTGGCAGTTGTTCTCTTTAAGTCGATTGAAGATAGGGCTCCAATCTCTTCTGGTTTGTAAGGTGTCTGTTGAGAAGTCTGCTGTTAGCCTGATGGGTTTTTCTTTGTAGGTTAGTTGATGCTTTCATCTTGCTGCTTGCAGAATTTTCTCCATTTTGACTTTGGCCAGGTTGATTACTATGTATCTTGGAGAGGACCAATTTGCTTGAATCTTCCCAGTGTTTGATGTTCATCTTGTATCTGTAAGTCTGAATTTCTGGTGATACCAGAGAAGTTTTCCTTAGTAATTTCCTCAAATAGGTTTTCCATGCTTTTAACTCTTTCTTCTTCTCCCTCAGGGATACTTATAATTCAAATGTTAGTTCACTTCACATAGTCCCATATCTCTTTCAGTAATTGCTCAGACTTTTTTATACTCTTCTCTGCCTCTTTAAATGACTGGGTGATCTCGAGAACCTCGTCTTCAAGCTCTGAGATTCTTTCTTCTCCTTGGTTTAGCCTGTCATTAAAGCTTTCTGCTGAGTTTTGAAATTCCTTAAATGACTCTTTCACTTCTTTAAGTTCTATTATTATAATTAATATATCCTTTTTTATGTTGTCTAGCTCTCTAGAGACTTTTTCATTTTTTTCATTGATTTCCTGAAATACTTTTTTGACTTCTTTTTGTTTGTTTTCAACTTTCCCTTCAATTCCATTCATTTTATTTGCCATCCACATTCTGAATTCCATTTTTGTCATCTCAGCAACTTCCTTGTCGGTGGGGTCCATGACTGTAATTCCATTGTGTTCCTTTGATGGTGTCTAACTATTTTGTTTTTTCATGTTGCCAGGGTTCTTTTGCTGGTTTCTTCTCATCTGGCTCTTCTCTTGGCTCTGGGTGATTAGGATTGCAGGGCATCTGTTCTCCTTTGCTGGGAACTCTCTCAAACCAAGTCCAGGAGCGATTACTGCTCAGCTCTGGGGCTTTCTGAGTGAAGTGTTGGACCTCGGGGAGGTTCTGCTGGCCTAGCAATTGGTGGGTACTTGGCAGTGGGGTTTTGGGTTCAGGCACAATTCTGGAGTCTCAGGGGTGGAGTTGCAGGTCCTTTGGGGGCCCTGGAACTACAGGTGCAGAGCCTCAGACTTAGGCACAGCTAGAGGTTCAGAGCTGACTCTGGGGATTTCAGGGACAGAGCCACCCATATGGGGGGCTGTTCCACCAGTGTGGGGACTATTGATGCTCAGTCACACCAGCAGGGGTTTGTCTCCTTGGCTCAGGGTCTGTGTAGTTGGGCCAGAGCTGCTTGTTGGCCAGGGTTGTCCACTCACACCTAGGACCCACTGTGGCAGTCACCCCAGGCTTTCCAAACAGTGTTTGTGGTGTCTGGGGCTTCTCTTCTGTTTGGCTCCCACACCAGGGAGGAGGCATGCTTGGCTCCTAGTCACAGGGAATGACACAGGGGATCATCTGTTCTATCCCCAGCCTGGCAGTGGTGATGCAAAGGCTACTGCTGGAAGGCTGGGTCCTGAGTGGACCTGGCTCCATGTACCAGAGCAATCAGGATGGCGTTGATTGCAGAAACCTGGGATTGGCAGGCACCGGATCTCTTCTGTACCTACTCTCCAGTAAAATGTCTCTTCACAGACTCTGAGCAGCTCCCTGATCAGCCCAGAGGTCTGCAGTAGAAGAGGGAGACCCCACACAGATCAAACCGCCTATAAGTTTTGTTTCTCTCTTAAAAAGCAGCAAGCCCTTGGGTTGCTTCTATCTTGCTGTCTTCACCTCTTCCCAGCAGTGTGAATTGTATCTCTGCTTAATCTCTGAGATGCTGTGTGATGCTTGTGAGTAAGAATCAGCCACACCTTATTTGATTGAGTTGGTAGATGCTTTAATGAGCTATAGAGTTGTTCTGCCTGTCAGTGGTTGATGCTTGCAGGAGAGAGCTAACATCAGAGATATTCCTTTGTGTCTGTGATAAGCTCTAGTACCTCAGGTGGAGCACTTGAATGCCACCAGCTTTGAGAATATCCCTGTAACTCCCAGGAGTTTGCATGATTTCCACCACAGCTGAGGTGAGTGGAGGAGCAAGGCTTGGCATGGTTAGGTTGTGTAAGCCTGGAAGGCTTTGCAAAGCCTTGGTAGGGCTCAGAAGTCATTTTCCCAGCTGCTAGGGAATGCCACTGGGAGGAGGGTCAAGACAGGCTCTCCAGACCAAGAAGGTTATTCGTGGGGAAGGGGGCCTCAATTCCCTGACTGGCTGTCTGAGCTTCACCCCTCTTGCATTACCCCTGTCCTCCAGTGTCTAGTTGCAAAAGGGCGCACCTGAACGTGCCTCACTCGGTTGCTCTTGCACTGTGGGCTGAGATCTTTCCCTTTGGAGGACCACCCTGGTCTAATAGCATGGCTTTCCTGTGAAGGGATGGGTGCTTCCCCAGATAGCCATGTCTCCGACCCCCACAGTATTCTCCCATCAGTTATGCCCATGTGGGCTCCCTTGCTTCCCAAGTCCAATTCCCAAACCTCCCCCCGTGGCCTCCAGCAACCTGCTCATGTCCAGGGGGCATGAGATCTGGCCTGCATGTCTGACCTGCTGGTATACATCTCTGAGAAACACCAGTGGGCATGGGGCTCCCAGATCAGGTACCTTGGGTCCACTGCAGGTCTCCAAAGGGAAAGGTGTGGGCCACACTCTCTGTGGAAACCTCAGATTGGAGGATGTGGCAGCTGGGGAGACGCAGGCACTTGCCCAATTCTTGGCTCAAACTGCTCTCCTGGTTGCAGTGGGTTGGGGAGGGGCAAGGAATCACAAGAGTCTGAATGGAAGAAAGCCAGATCTCTGGCTTTTCGCATCACTCTCCTTGGAGGAGAACCTCATACAGAATGTCCAAGCTCTGGGATCATGCTAGTTCTCCCCACAATTCCATTGTCACCACAGTGCTTGGGCTCCTGGGGGTGGAAAAGCTTCCAAGTAACTTTGTAGCCCACTAATCAATGAAGGAGTATGGGAGGGAGAAAGGAACCCCCTTACCCCTTCACTGGGCTCCAGCCTCTCTGTGTTTGATCCTTGCCAATATATATTTTTCCTTTATTCTATTCCTTGTCTGCTTCACAATTTTTCTCCATGAGGTCCCCAGCAGCCTCTGGCACTTCTCTCTGTGACCTACACCAGAGCTGAGTCCCCTCTCCCCTCTTCTTTATCTGAAACCCTTCCTTCCCTTTGGGAAGTATGGCAAACAATGTCTCTAGTCATCCATCTCCCCCCCCCCCAACTCTTCTGTTTATAATCTTATTCAGGGACTTAATACCAGGCCCAAGAGACTCAGTCAACCACTTTCTGATTTCTTCTAATTTTTGTTTTCTTTACAAACTAACCACTCCCTTGTCTCATAAGCTTGGAGGACTTTGACAGTTGTGGAATCAGAGTGTTTGAGAGTATTTTAAAGGTTTCCTAGTCCAACTTCTATGAAATACAAAGTCCTTTCTCCTATATCTGACTAATGACCTAGTCCCTACATGAACATTACATTTGGGGGTGGTTTTATTTGTTAGAAAAATCTCTCTTCTATGAAGTAAAAATAGTTTTGTATACAAATTTTACCCACTGGTTATACTTTTGCCCTGTGGACTGCTAAATAACCTCACTTGGTTGCATAGTTACGGGTGTGAACACGGATTTTAACACAGTGAGGATATCAAGAACTAAACTAGAATGCAGCATTGGAGAGTTGTAGCATGTTTTTCTTTTTTTCAAGAAATTATTGAGGATATTCATCTTGAATACAGTAAGGATTGAGGGGGACATGATCAATTTCATGTATTTATCAAATATTTGAATGACTATCATGTGAAAAAGTAATTAAGATTTTTGAATGTGGCTCCAAAAGACAGAATTGGATCCAGTGGCTGGAATTAGACATACGCAGATTCTGGGTTAATCAAGTGATGAAAATAGAGTGACTTCTTTAGGACATGGCCCGTTCTATATTAGGAGAGGATTTAAGATTAGATAGTTGGATTTGGTGACCTTTAAGGAGTTATTAAATTGTGATAAGTCTGATATTTAACAGGAATGTAAAATAAGTAATACTATATTTCGAAGATATAAAATACTGTATGGTTATTGGAATTTGAGGGTTATGAAAGTGGGAGCATAATGAAGAACTGTTAGATCAGGCTAAAAGGAGAGAAGAATCAAAGTAATTTGGGGAATTTAGGATAGATGGTTTTCACATGAAAGGTTATGGAACAATATATTTTTTTTAAAAAGTCAACTTTATTGTTATATAGTTTACGTATAATAAATAGACTAATTTTAAGTTTACATTTTGATGAATTTTGACAGACTTGTGTACTTATATAACCATCACCATAATCAAGATATAGGAAATTTCCACATCTGTCCCTAAAAATCTTCTTTGTGTACCTTCCTTTTCAATTCTTACTTTAGGCCCTGTCTGGTGTCTTTTAACCAGCATTATGTTTTTAAGATTTGCACATACTGCTTTGTGTGTCATTGGTTTATTCTTTTTTATTATTGAGTAGTATCCCATTGTATGTATATACTGCAATTTGTTTTTTCATTCAAATGGACATTTAGGTTGTGTCCAGTTTTTGGTTATTACAAATAAAGCTGCTATGAGCATTCATGTCCAAGTCTTTTTGTGGACATATGTTTTCATTTCTCTTGGGTAAATACCTGGAAGTGGAATATCTGAGTTATAGAAAAGAGTAGTTTAACTTTATAAGAAAACGCCAAACTTTTTTCAAAAGTGTTTGTACCAGTTTATATTCCCACTGGTAGTATATAAAAGTCCTGGCTCTTCCACATCCTTGTCAACACTTGTTATGGTCAGTCTTCTTAATTTTAGCCATTCTAATGTGTATGCAGTAGTATCATTGTGGTTTTAGCTTAACATTTCCCCAAAGGATAATGATGTGCATCTTTTCACATAATTATTGGCCATTTGTATGCCTTATTTCATGAAATTATACCAGTCTTTTTATAATGTAGCTTGCACAGAATAAGCATTGCAGTGATATGGCACTTTTATTATCTAGAGCAGGGTCAGCAAACTTTTTCTATAAAGGAGCAAATAGTAAATATTTCTAGCTTTTAGGCCCATACAGTCTCTGTCTCAATTACTCAACTCTGCCATTGTAATATGAGAGCAGCCATGGACAATGCACCCCTATGTTCCAATACAGTTTTATTTATGAAAAAACATATGGTGGGCCAGAATTACCTGATCCCTGATCTAGAGAATAAGTACATCTTTTTTTTTTTTT
>VBSM01003185.1:486556-503142 GCA_008086735.1 Cheirogaleus medius | reverse complement strand
ACCTCGGCCTCCCAGAGTGTTAGGATTACAGGCGTGAGCCACCGCGCCCAGCCGAATAAGTCCATCTTAAAGGAAGCAATGCCTCTGCTTATAACTACCTTCAGTAGTTAGACACAGCTTTGAGGGGAAATGATACTCTGAACTTAAATCTGCCAAACAAGTGAGAATTGATAATGGTGAGAGCTAAGAAAAGGAAGGCTGAACATTTTCAGGATGACCTTTGTATATCTTGAGTGGTTTTTTAAAGCGTTAGATATTTATAAATGCAGCATTTATGAGAAGCTGTAAGAATTAGCGTTGGTCTTAGGAGAAAAAGTCAGAGGGATGTGGGTAGCTTTGCCTTTTATCACTCTACTGCCACTTTGTATTATAGTGAAAGGAGATTTTTTGCTGTAGCTTTCAGGTAATATGCATTAGAACTTTGTCTCAGTAGTGGAAAGTTGCTATTATTCTCTTGGTGATTCATTTGCAGCATGTATTACAAACTGAAAATGGTGAGTTTGGGTCTGAAATATTCATCCCAAGAAGAATTTAGTCAAGTCTAAATCAGGGTTGGATAGGAGAAGAAACATTTTCTCTTGAAAGGAAGATCTATTTGGTTTTCATTATCTTTCAGGAGATAGATCATATTTTTCCTATTTGATGTCTAATAGCTTTTTCTCTTATCCATTTACCAGTTTCACATTTATTTGAGCAAATACAAAGTTGAGGTAGAGTAACTAATAATGTAAACAGTGAAACAGGAGATGTATAGGCATATAAACAGATTTTATGACAAGCTTAAATTACCCTTTTAAAAATGGAAGCCAACAAATTTTATCTACTCAGAGATTTTCAACATCCTGAAATTTTTCCATTGGCCCCATGCCTACCTATTTGGCCATGCTTTCCTCCTGCCTGCCATGTTCACCATTTCTTTCTGTAAGATTAAGAGAATGCTTTTATTTGCTGGCAGAAAATGCTTTCAGATACTCCTCTTTCCTTCAGCTTGAAACTACAAAGTTCCCTGACAATTCTCAATTTAGAACTACCTGTCAAATACCATGTGACCAACACTGTACCCACTTCTGTGGGGGTATATGAAGATAATATAACACTTTATTTCTATTTACCCAGTGTTTAAAATCTAACCAGAAGTGAAACAGAGGGTGTTAGTTATTAATTTTGTTATATATGTTGATTGATTTATTTCCTTTAGGCTTGTTGTAATTTTCTTTGCCTATAAAGATGTTAATTTGGAAGTTTTGTGTCCAACTCATTTCTCTTATGCTAAATTTTCTTTTTTATTCAATTACCATAGAAGGGTATTGACCATTTTCAAGGTGGGAACATATCTTACACAGCTTTATTCACCAAGTACGTGGCTCACAGTATATCTCAAGATATATTTCTTTAATTAAGTTGAATTGGCAGAAGTGTCAATGAAAAACATAGGCTTGTTTTGGATAGGTTATTGGGTTTTGAATCATTGTTTAACTAATTTATTAGGCAAAAGAGGGAAAGTATATATTTGTAAAAAATGTTCTTCATGTGCAATAAATCCTGTGGTAAAAGCATTTTTGGAATTGTTACTTATTAAAATATTTTGAATGATTTAGGGAGTTAGGAGAGAGTAGCCAAAGTACTAAATGCAGAAATAGTAAATATAGATACTGATAAAATATATAGAAATTGTTATAATTTAGTCAGAAAAAATTATTTATTCAGATGGAGAAAAAGAGGGTGAGACAAAATGAAAAACTTCCTCACCTATGTTGTCCAGTTGCCAATTTTAAGTACCAGACCCAGAAGTAAACAGCCTCTGCTTGCATGACTACTGTGGATGGATTAGGACATCTCAATGAGCATTCTGAGTAAGACTTCTTTAAATTTACTTCACCTCAACTTCAGGACTCTGACATTTTCCTTTGATTTTTACCATATTGACTCCAAACATTTCAGATTATAGAATTTCTACACATGTCTGTGGAGTCTAGGTTAAAAAATATATGAGGTCACTTCAAGCTTATAGGTGTATATATTTACTCCTTGAAGAGATTAATAACTCATAAAATGGAAGCATCTCTTGTCCCCTCCCATCTCTCCCACTCCCCCAACTCCTTGCTGCCTGACTTCACCAGTGCTATCAGGGTAGGAAAGAGGCTTTGTCCTTCCTCCCCCTTTTTTATTACCATCCTCATTATTCATCTCTGTAATCATGAGTCAGAGGAGAAGTTATATATTTTACCTTATAAATTTATTTATTCATTTTATCTTTCAAGTTGCTAGTTTAACATTGGCATCTCAATATAGTCCATCTTGCATCTGAGGTGTAGAACATGGAAAACTTTGTTCATTATGTTTTTCTCTTCCTACTCAATGTGGAAGGTCAGTGTAGTTATAATGCAGATGCATAAACACAGGTATAGAAATGCACAGAATAATATTAGCAGTTCTACAGGCATGAGATTTCCATACCTTTGTAGCAGAATGTCCTTGAAATTGTCATTGAGTTTTGAGTAACCTTTCAGGATGAGATTCTGCTGCCAGTGAAACATAATGGGTTTTATGTCTTTATTCTACTTTATTAAAATGAATATAAGTAATCTCTTCTAATGCCTTGCCCTTTGTTTCTATGATTATACTTGACATGGGTGAAAAGGGTAAGGAAAAATACCCTTATTTGATTTCTGATAAGTACAAAAATAAATCTTTATTATGAAGGTCCTTTGAATAAGGATGGTTTAGATATTAAATTATTATATCTAATTTTCCAATTCAAGTACATTATTATAAATATATACATATGCACAGAAAATTATTTTGAGATATATAGTCAATAATACATTTCAGAAGTGGAGATGCATTTATATTTAATAGATATTTAAGTGATTTGGATTGTGGAAGATTGTTTTGGAGAACTACAACACAAAATTTTTATTCCTTTATTAACAATGTAGATATTAATAAAGTATGACTGGGTAGATTATAATATCTGAAAGTACATTAAAGACATTTTTCTGGGTAAAAATATGTGATTTTTCTTTGACAGTTTATTAGTTTCAGGGCTTCATATGTGTTGTTTAGATGAAGCAATGGAATTGTTTTCAAAGTTGACTTAAAACATTACAACGCTCAGAGAGCATAAACTTGACTTATGTATGAGAAAACTTATCCAGTTGCAATAAGGAAGTATAGTAGTCACAACTCTGAAATCAAAATGAATGGAAGCTGAAATAATCTGGAAAACAGAAGTGAGCGGTGAGTAGTTACCAGAGGGGCCTACTCACTGACATCTAAGAACTCCACTCTGACATCTAAGAAAGCAGGAGTGGATAGATTTATGTGCAGAGGCAGGGAAGGCATCTTGAAACCAAGCACTAGATTGTATCTATTAAAGGACCCTGACCAAGACCCAGACTAATGATCCCTCCAACTTTATTGTACATATGAGTCACCTACGGGTCTGGTTTAAAATGCAGATTCTGATTCACTAGGTCTGGGATGGAGCTTGAAGGGATAAGTTTCTAACCAGCTCCCAGATGCTGCTGATGCTGCTGGTCTTCAGACCAACTATGGGCAGCTAAGGCCCTTTGAGCATTTTCTAACCCCTCAGGGAAGAGGTCTCTAGGCATTGAAAGAACCAGCTAGCATTTGCGTTCTTAAGCCATAGTTGCATTTCCTGGCTGAGGAGAAACACTTCTCCCTTCTCAGGCACCTTTATAACTGCTGAAAGAGCACAGAAACAATGACAAAAATGCTAACAACTTCTGCAGTGGCAGCACTGGGTTTCCTCACAGGCTAATTAACAACAACAACAACAACAGCTAATGTTTATATGGGGCATACTGGCTAAGCATTCTGCTAAGTGCTTTCTATGGGTGTTTCATTTTAATTCTCACACTCACCCTGTGAAAGAGGTACCATTATTATCTACAGTTTACAGATGAGGAAATGAACTTAGATTTTAAGTAATGTGTCAAAATCACATACAACTACTCAGGATTCAAACCATGATTATATTAGGTCATTAAATATGATATGTCTGATTTCAAATCAAAAGTGTAGCTTGTTATATCTCAAACAAGAAGCAGTAAAATTAATCAAAGTATACGCCTAAACAATTGACATAGTTTTGCCATCTTAATGGTAGCTTGTTTATGTCATCAACAAAGAAGCCTGGAGAGTGAGTGGCAATGAAATCACAAAAGGTGTTTTCTACAGATTGTTGAGAATTGAATAATTTTCCTTGCAAGAAGTGGTCCATAGCCTGGAAGAAGTGGTAGTCAGCGGGTATAAGGCCCAGTGAATATGGTGGATGACAGAGAGTTTCCAAGTCCAGCTTCTGTAGTTTGAACAGCATTGTTTGGTGACATGTGGTCAAGCATTGTCTTGCAAGAGGACTGGCCTGTCTCTATTGATGAATCTCGGCTGCTTAATCACAAGCATCCTCATGATTTCATCCAATTGGTTGCAGTAGACGTCCACTGTGATTGATTGACCAAGTTTTGTGAACTTATAGTGGATAATACCAGTGCTGGACCACCAAACAGACACCATTAGCTTTTTTTTAAGAATATTCAGTTTTGGACTGCATTTCACTACTTCATTTTTATCCAACCATTGTGCTGAACACTTGCAATTGTCAAAGAGAATCCATTTTCCATCACGTGTAACAATATGGTGTATAAAAGAAATGATTCGCCTTTATGTTGTGACAGCAAAGAAAGGCAAGCTTCGAGATGATTTCTCTTCTGATGCTCATTTAATTCATGTGGTACCCATCTATCCAGCTTCTTTAACTTGCCCATTTGAAATAAGTGTCCAATATTGTTGGAATAGTAACGTCAAACCTTGCTGCTAATTCACACGTAGGTTAAGATGGATTCACTTCCACTACAGCTTTCAGCTCATCACTATCCACCTTGGTCTCAGGTCCCCTATGTGGCTCATTTTCAAGATGAAAATCACCAGAATGGAACTTCTCAAACCATCTACATACTTACTGTATGCTCATTAACCACATCCTTTCCAAATACTTCATTGATATTTCATGCTGTCTGTGCTACATTAGTTCCATGACAGAATTCACATTAAAAAATAACATGAATTTTTGACTTATCCATGGCTTCACAAAAATTGCTCTAAAAAATTTGAAAGATAATCACAAGCTAAAATGTGCATTTGCAAGACTGAGGATGTACCTTCACAATAAACATAAAATAAGAAGTGTAAAAATGAAATGTCAGAGATACCAACTGTCAAACTTAGTACTTAGGGAAATTGGACATTTCATACTTAATAACCTTATATGACTACAGAATATATGCTTTCAATGATTTTCTAAGTGCTACTATGTGCCAGGAACATTGAATTAAACCCAACATTTGAGAGAAGGAAAGGGGTGTTATTGGAAATGGAGAAACTGAGGTCCAGAGAGGGAAAATGCTTAACAAGAGTTGAGTTAGATGAGCAGAGATTCAAACTGAAGCTGTTTGGCTTGAAAGCAGAGGGAGGTTGGGGTAGTAGCAGTGAAAAAAACTCCAAAAGCCACAAAAAGAGTGTTTATGAATAATTTGAGACCCTCATAAAGGAAAGTATCTTTAGAACTTGTAGTCCAAATAGCATTATTTTGGGGGAGGGGCTCAGAAACCAAACACATTTTGTCATCCAGCCCTTGCTTTTCTCCTCATTGTTGGTATGGCCTTGGAAAACAATGTTTTACAGTATTATCTAGTAAATAATTACATATGTGAACAGCTATATATAGAATTTAATAATTCCATTTACAGCTTATGTTATCAATTGAAAATTTAACATTAACAAGTATTCTAGGGAATAGAACTGGTCAGCCAAGGAGGGTTGGATAGATGCTAATGCCTATCTATAGAGGTATATACATGAAGCTTATTCAAAGCTCATTTGCTATTTCTCTCTAAATTGCTGCCAAAATATTTTACACTTAATCAATATAAGCAATGGCAAATTGCTATATGAGGTATTTCTTTAAAAAAGTTCTATCCCTATATCTATCTGTCTATCAATCAGTGTATCCATCCTCACAAAGGAATATACTAAGTATAAAGGATTATACTCCACCAAAATATATACAAAGATGCATCTAAATTAGCTTATTCCTCAGTATCATGGAATAGTCCAGCTTGAATAACTACCAAATTCCTGGATTTGGGTACATACAAATTTTTCCTTTTCCTTTAATTTTTATTTTGAAAAAATTGAGATTTATAGAAATGTTGGAAACAGAGTAGAGAGCTCTCATATGCCTTTCACCTAGTTTTTCCTAATGCCAACATCTTAACATCATTGTATAATGATCAAAACCAGGAGCTTGCTGTGGCTAAACTACAGACCTTATTTGAATTTTTCCAGTTGTTCCACCAAACACTTGTCCATTTTTCAAAAAAAAATTATTTTTGAACTTATCCTCAATGCTTGTTCTTAATGATGACTATTGAGGATTAAGGAATGGGAGGATCAGAGAAAGAGAAAAGTGGACATATATGCAGATTGACAATGTATGCATATGTACTTTTGCTGCTATGGGTTGAATTGTGTTCCCCCAAAAGATGACATTCTAACCCCCAATACCTGTGAATTTGACCTTATGTGGACATAGGGTCTTTGCTGATAGTCACATTAAGATGAGGTCACTAATGTGGGCCCTAATCCAGTATGATTGTGTCTTTATAAAAAGGGGGAGATTTGGACTTAGAGACATGCACACAAGGAGAACTAATAGGCTGCAAGCCAAGGAACTACCAGGAGCTAGGAGACAGACTTGAAACAGATCCTTCCTAGCACCTTTAGAGGAAGCATTGACCTGCTGACACCTTGATCTCAGACTTCTAGCCTCCAGAACAATGAGGCAAGGCGAGGCTAAGGCATTATATGTAACCAAAATGTTTGTATCCCCATAATATTCTGAAATAAAAGAAAAGAAAGAAAGAAAAAAATCTTTATTTTAAGCCACTCAGTTTATGGTACTTTGTTATAGCAGCCCTAGTAAGCTAATATATTTATTGCACTTGAAAAATCAGCTGAACCTTTGGTATCTTTTTCAGGTGTTGTGTTGTGTTTTACTGTGGCAGTTAAAAGGCACCTGAAGAAGTGAGACTGGCCAAGCAGAAGCAAGTGCCTGAGATAACGTGTGAGTAGACACTGTTATGGACTGGCAACACATGCATAAAAGCACAGGGAAGAATCACAATGGAGCATAACAGATCTGTATGTGGTCAGAGGGGGTGCCTTAAGATGATAAGTCAAGCGTGGATCATGTGGGGGTGGTTGCAGGTTGGTGGAGAACACCAGGAAGAAAGTTGAGTTCAACCGTCCATTGCATCTTTGTCACTGCTTCTGCTTTCACCTTGGTGGTGGAAGTATGGGTCCTTCCTCATGGGACATATATTTTATTATCTACCTTCTATGTATTCCTTATGCTATCTAGCCTAGAACCCAGAATAATCACAGAAGTCCTATCACTCTTAAGTACATTTCAAAGGATCTATTATAAATTCAAGAATATACCAATGAAAAAATTATAAAATGTTTGGGACAAAGGAAGTGTAAATTAAATAGAGGTATAGATTCCCAAAGCAACACTTAGAATCAGACAACAAAACTATGTTTTTATTAATTCTTGGGGGTGGCTGTTGAAGACTTACACGCTCCTTTCTAAATTTGAGGTTTCATGATTTTATGGTATGTTTATCTTGAAAATCAGTTGTATTCCTGAAGAGCCACACATTGTATTACTTTATTACCAAATATTTTACACTGCTTTATCAAGTGGATTATGTGTTAGCAAGTATAAATAGCACTGGATCTGAGCATTCCAACAAAGCATAAAAACTTACGTATTTATAAAACTCAGTAATGAATGAAAGGAAGCTCTAATTCTTATTGTGGACTTGTCAATTAATCCAGGTATCAGGAATTCCTCTTTTATGGGCATCATTTATTTTTACAAAATTAGGCAGGTAAAGAGAGAAAACATCTTTTTTGCAGGGAGGGTGTAGGTTATACTTTGTTCTAAATGTAGAACTTGCGAGATATAATCCCAATGGGGAATTGAGTTTATAGGCAAAATTTAAAAACTAGCCACAGTTGTTTAACCTTGTTAATGGATATGAACCTAAGGACTTGAAGGCTGGCTTTTGTTGTTGTTTGTTTGTGTGTGTGTGTGTGTGTGTGTGTACATGTACGCGTGTATACACATGTAGAATTTCAGAGCTTGGTAGTTAAAATAACCTGCAATTTTACTAGAACGGAACCTAGCCTTCAATATTGGTGTCATCTTTCCCCCATGCTTAGCACTAGAAGACTTCCCAATGCCAGAGTACACCTCTAGGGAGGGATACTGGTGCATACCTGCACTTCTGCCTCTTCTGGGTCTGGTGAATCATCTTTGGAATAGCAATTGACCACTGTTAGTCACAAAATTTTCTGGCATCATCATGGTTCTCTTGAAGAGTGACTCTGCAACTTGCTGGAAATTTTTAATCAGGTTTATTCTTTGGGGATGGCTGTAGAAATGTAGGCATTTCAGGCTTTAGTTTGGATCCATGAAGCCTCATGACAGTGGAACTGGTTATTTGGGAGATCCTGGTTCTGGCTGGACCCCCCTAACAAGTTCAACTGGAACTGAACCAGTTTGGGGAATGAAGCAAGTCTAACAGCTGTTTGATTTCCCATGTTCAGCTAGCTGTGAAGCTTCCAATTTACCTGGCAGTATGTGTTGAATAAATAGGAAAAATTTGCCCAAAATTTTAATCTCTGAGTTAAAATTCCCAGAGAAATAGTTAGCTTTCCAGAAATCCTCTCCAAGTTGTAATAAACCACCTGCCTCTGTAGGCATAATCCGCAGAAGTAGAATTTTGGCCAACACAACTACTCACATTTAATTTAATTTAATCACTTACTCTAGCCTCCTCTCAGAACTCCATATACAGGTGAAGTGGTCATCTTCTTAATTAGTTGTTAAGGCATCAATGTTAGATATCTTGAGTTATATTTATTTATCTTTAAGAGAAGTGACTATGATAAACTCATCTGAGGATGAATGGAAAGAAAGATATCAAAGCTCTACTTAGAGTCTATTTGATACAAGAAATAATTTGAGGGACTATAGGATTGAGTACCCAGACCAATAACTGGTTTTAAGGAAACCCAAGTTTTATATAAGGTAACAGGGGTTTAATATTCAAACAGAAATTGAAGGAAATTAGGCAGACTGGAAGTAAAATTTTTGATCTGCCTCACTATCTTTCAGGGATCTGACATCATTTTAAGCAGAATGTCCTGATCGCCAGACATCTGCATAATATATATTTTTCTATAATTTCTTCTGTTTTTCCAGCTAGTGATTTTAGAATGCTATAAAATCATGTCATTTGCAGCAACATGGATAGAACTGGAGGTCATTATGGTAAGTGAAATAAGCCAGGCACAGAAAGACAGATGCCACATTTTCTCACTCAAATGTGGGAGCTAAAAAGACTGATCTCACAGAGATACAGAATATAATTTTATTTCTTGTTTCTTGAATGGACTTTTGGCCCTTTGTTATTAGTTTTTTTGTGTACTAATTTAAAGGAGACATGAAAAGTTAGTACACAAAAAAGGATCAGCAAATTTGAAATGTTATGGTTCAGAAGTGCACTCAGTCATACTGTACAGAATGGTGGATCAGAAAGGTGATTACTCCCTCCCTTTCTTTCCCCCAGCCCTAAAAGACAGACATTAAAGCCCTCTCTCCTGCTGTTCCTTGTGGGAGAAATGTCTGTGGATTTTCATAAATCTGGGCCAAAATACACTCTTTGGAGGCAACTTTGAGCCATCACATGATTGTCTCTTGCATTGATTGAAATTTGTCTTTGTATATCATGATGCAGTGGATATATTTTCAAGTGCAGATTTTATGAGTACAATATTATGGTTATTTTGCTGCAGTTCACCTTATTTCTCGTTTAAGCCCCCAATTTTTACAGTGAGAGAAAACTTAAATATAGTACATTCTGGAAAAGCAGTTATTTAAGGTTTAAATGCACTTAATTAAAGAATTTCCCCCCTTTTCATCTTTCTTTTTGACATGGCAGCTAAGTTCCAAAATTTATGTAGCATTATGGCTCTGGGTGGTAATGGGGGGTGACATGGGGGTAGGTTGCAGTGGATGGGGAAGTGGCACTAGGCCCCAGCTGTGGTCATGTGACCTACACTAGTATCTATTGAAGTGGAGTGTGTTGTCTGTCTTTCTCATTAGCATAAGACAAGGTGTTTGTATTCCCACAAGTGCTCTAGGTCTCATGAGTGCCACATGGGAAGATATTTAGCTTCTCCCTGAGATGTGCAGTGGTGGGAGAGAGCAGCCACAGGGTTGCAAGGCTAATTCAGGCCTATTGCACATCATGCAATGGTGGCTAAGGGAGCTCTTGGAGGCTCTGTGAACCAGCTCCCTTCTTTTTCCAGCTCTTAAAATCTTGTGTCTGAGTTTTTTTATACTCTGCAACTCATGGGGACTAGTTCTCTTATGACAATCACTCTTGCAGGGTAATGGTAGCCTCACGTCTTGTATGTTTTGCAGCCTCAAGTCATGACAGCATGGGGGTCATGTGGTTAAAAGGAAATACAAGATGGGGTGAGAGTGTGTAGAGACGTTCATGAGCATATTGATTAATGCTTAAAAAGTTAATCCTATTATACTATGTTTCCCTGAAAATAAGACCTACCCATAAAATAAGCCCTAGCAGGATTTTTATGCATTTGCGCAATATAAGCCCTACCCCAAAAATAACCCTAGTGATGGGCGTGGCTACGCAGGGTATCTGCACAACCCATGCATTTAGTCGTGGAGCGGTAAAGAAGATGAGCAGCCCTTCTCATCTGCCCCATGAGAGCTCTATTGCTCGACATGAGAAATTGGGGCCAATGGTTCTAAAGGAAATAGAGTCGCAAGAAATTCAGGATGGAATTTGGGGTTTGGAGAGTTATGATGATGTTCCAGAAGAAGACGACTTAACTATATTTGAATAAGTGGAGATTGTTGTACCATACTTAAAAAAAATAACACATCCCCTGAAAATAAGCCCTAAGGTGTCTTCTTGAGGAAAAATAAATATAAGACTCTGTCTTATTTTCGGGGAAACACTGTATATATTATAGGAGGTTATCTAGTGGAGTCAAAGAGGTCTCAGCTGCTGTGGGGAAGGATCCTATTACCAGAAATAAAAACAAGTAGATTAGAATACATGTGTGGATACAGAGGATATCATGTGGCGGTGGGTCTTGACTTAGGCCTTGGGCTGGAAGACAAGGGTCAGGGTTATATGGGCATCTGTGCAAGGACGAAAAACAGATTAAGTGAAAAACTGCAAATTGAGACTGAACATTTGTATTACTTCTAAGTATGTCATGAACAAACTCATACATAGACACACATATCTGTTATATCTATATGAACATAGGTATATACACACATATATCTATAATACATATATACATATGTTTATATTTTTGCTATTGTAAATAGAATTTTTGCCCATTGTACTTTATAGCTGGTTACTGCTAGTATTGAGGGAAAGTACTAATTTTTTATATGTATATAATATAAATGATATCTTACTCAACTCTCTTTTCATTAATTTTTTGGAGTTTTCTGGGTAGATAATTCTGTAAATAATTATACATTTATCTCCTTTCCCTAGTTTACTTAAAATTAATTTATTTTTTATTTTATCAAAAATAGGTGTTAACACTTACTGTTGACTTAGAAATTATGTGGCTATGCATGTAGTTTCTTATGAAAAAGAGTCTTTATATTAAGGAATTCTCGAATTCCTGAAATTAACTTTATTTTTGAGGATATTTCTTTTAAATATGTATATTTTAAGTAAGGGTATATTTTAAATTGAATTTGCTAAAAATTTGCTGGGTATTTTTATTGACTATATTAATACTAGTTTGTTAGGGTGTGTTTTTGTGTCTGTGTATATGCACGTACTACTTTTGTAAATTTTTGGAATCAGAAATGTGTTCAATTTATAAAGTGAATTGAGAAGTTTTACCTCCTTTTTCTGATTGGATATAGTTGATAAAATATAGAAATTACTTATCCCTTCTAATATTGAATGAACATAACTGTACAATCATCTGATACTGGGCCAGGTTTATGAAGTAGTTATTTGATTTTTCAATTGCTTTAAATTTTTTGTTTCATAAGGTCTCCTTTATTGTTATTTTCAAAGAACATATTTTTTGTTTTACTGATTATATACTTTTTACTTAGCATTATCATTTCCTTTCTTCTTTCATGATCATTTTGTTGTTCTATTTCTTCTTTTTGTTAAAAAATTTATTTTTTTATTGAAAATGTGCTCTATATACAAAATGGAGTACTATTCAGCCATAAAAAGAATAAAATCATGTCATTTATAGCAACACGGATGGGACTGGAGATCATTATGTTAAGCAAAATAAACTAGGCACAGAAAGACAGATGTCACTGTTCTCACTCATATGTGGGAGCTAAATAAAATTGATTTCATGGAAATAAAGAGTAGAAGGATATTTTTTGTTTCTTTAATGGACTTTTGGCCCATTGTTTTTAACCTTTTTTGTGTACCAATATATGTAGTTTTTTCTAAATTTGACTTTGGTTGCTTTCCATAGTGTAATGGAAGATTAATCACATTAGCCTTTTGTAGATAGAGATAGTAATTTATTTTGATCTTTTCTTTAACTCTATTTAGAAGAGTGTTTTAAATTTCCAAATGTATAAACCTCTATATCCTTTGCTTTGTAAATTTCTTTTTTATGCTTGAATTTGTGTTTTATATATATATTTATTTATTTAAAATGTAGGGGTACAAGTATTTCTCATTACATGGATAAATTGTGTCATGCTGAGGTCAGGACTTTCAGTGTACCTGTCACCAGAATAGTGTACATTGTACTTGACAGGTAGATTTTCATCCCCCCCCACTCTCCTTTCTTCTTAGTTTCCAATGTTCATTACTGCTCTTTATGACCATATATATCATTTGTTTAACTAACACTTATTAGTGAGAACATATGGAATCTGATTTTCCATTCTTTAGATACTTCAGTTAGGATAATGGTCTGCAGTTCTATTCAAGTTGCAGTGAAAGACATTATTTCATTCCTTTTTATGGCTGAGTAGTACTCCATGGTATGTATTTATATAAAATACCACATTTTCTTTATCCACTCATCAGTTGATGGGCAGTTATGTTGATTCCATATCTTTGCAATTGTGAATTGTGCTGCAATAAACATTCAGGTGCAGGTGTCTTATTTATAAAATGACTTCTTTTCCTTTGTGTAGATACCCAGTATTGGGATTGCTGGATCCAATAGTAGGTCTACTTTTAGTTTTGAGGAATCTCCATACTGTTTTCCATAGCAGTTGTGCTAGTATACACAGAGCTTGTAAGCCAGCTGTCCCTTCTCTCCAGAGCAATGCAGTTGCATAGCCTCCAATCAAGTCTCTGTATCAGTCCAAAGGCCTGCCACAGTGGAGGGGCCCTTACACTTCTCCAGTTGCAGTATCCTCAGAGGAAGTGTGGAGTCTGGGATTCTCTCCTCTGTCCCTTTCCCATGTGTGGACACCTTCCCTAATTATCTCTGGTCCTGCTGAGCAGCTCATCCTACTTCCATCTTCTTCACTTCACTCCTGCCTCCTCTCTGTGAATTCTCAGTGCTCTCACTCAGATGATGAATTCAAAGATGTATATCTATTTGCCACTTTCAGTCTTCTCCATGAGTGTGGCATTGTGCAGGCTGATTCTACTCTGCCATCTTGGCCCCCTCCCTGTTCTGTAAAATTTTTGTTTTACTGCTTGCTGTGAAAGAATGAGTCCTGCATAGTTTCTACTTTTGTAAGACTAAAGTGAATTTTTGGTTATATAATAAAATTTTGTAAGCCTTCCCTGTTAATTTGACAATTTGTTTCTATTTTGGTTAAACATTTTGTGTATCTATTAAGTCACTTACCTATTAAAAATAATTAATAAATAATATTTATTACTTACACAAATAGAGCTATTTTGGTCACAAAAAGTCTTGAATTTATTTTCAGATAAAAGCTCAGCTACCTGTGATATTTTCCCACAGGCCATGCTCCATGAATTCATAAATTCCAATTTTGTTTACCATAAGCAACCAAGACAGACCAAGTGTAGCCTGTGAAAAACATCCAAAGTCTATTAGCAAATACCATCAAAACACAAGGAAATTTATTTAGATTCTTTAGTTTTCTCCCTAGAAAAGGGAACCTGGCATACAGACAAGCTATTAATATCTTGCTTCCTAAATGTTAAGACACAATTCCAAATAAACAAATGTTATTAAAATCTGGTAATAAAATTCTAGATTCCTTTAAAATGAATTGAAAGCAGGAATAAAAGAGGGAGAAAGACTAGAGATACTAATTCATTCTCAATAATGATAGAAAAACTAGTTTAAAATATCTCTTACTTCTAATCTCATCATTTCTCTTACTCCCTGTTCTCCCATCACCATGGCCTACTTTTTATTTATTTCTCAAACATGCCAAATTTCTTCTCTACATTTCCCTTTGCATTGCCTGATCCTTCTACCTGCAACATTCTTCTCCCAAGTCTTCAGATATCTTATTATTTTTCTTGTAAATGACAATGTAGTATAGGGATTAGAACTATAGACTCTGAAGCTAAACTTGAGGGGTTCAAAGTCCACTTCTACTACTGGGGTGATGTGGGATATCGATGCCTCAGTTTTGCCACCTGTAAAATGAGGATAATAATCTTACCTCCTAGAGTTGTGAAAATTAAATGAGTCAACCCATAGTATGTGACGCATTATAAGTATCAGTCATTATTGTCATTCATGTCTTAGTTATTTGTTCACTATCTGTCTCATTCACTGTGTAATTTAAATATTCAAAGAATATTTATATCTCTATGAATTATTCTTTTTTTCAATTTGGAAGTTAACTAACCTCATTGTTGGCACTGCCCACCAAATTGATTAGATGTTGATGCCTATAGTACCCACTTTCATTATTTTGAGAGTGAAAAACATTCTAAAACAACTTAATGATATTATTGCAAAATGCTACATGAGCATATTCCTGATTGCACTTGAGAGTGTGTTCAACTATTTTCTTTGGGGTTGAATGTCAATATGAATATGCTTTTACCTTAAGCTTTATTTTTATTCTTAGTGGCAATGTTCCTTAACAAAAGACATATTGTATTGGTTATTGTAAGCTTCATTACACCGCTGCTCTTTATAATTTGGATGAACATTTATTGACCAACATAGTCCAATTGACTCATTTGGATTCAGTCAATATGATCAAACTGCTGTTCATCTCAGTGGAATGCCATAAATTTATATTCAGACATTAATGACTTATTAGATTGAAAGCTTTATGAAGCAATGCAAGGCAGTATCTTGTTAGCTACATTAGTTCTGTCATTCATTTGACTTGGAGATTCTGGCCTTGGTAAGTAGAAGGTTGAAGCAGACTTTAGCAAAGTTTTAATAAGCAAATTGAATTCAAAGATATTCTGGTAAGGGTTTTTGACATTGAGGATTGCAAGCCACAGAATGGATAAGTATCCACAGACTAGCATTTTAAAATAGTGGGAGAATTCTTTTCCCCAGTGTATGATTTTGTCTGCTTTGTCGAAGATTAGTTGGCTATATGAGGATGGTTTTATATCTGGGTTCTCTGTTCTCTTCCTCTGGTCAATGTCCCTGTTCTTCTGCCATTCAGAAGCTGTTTTAATTACTATAGCCTTGTATTATAGTTTGAAGTCAGGTAAATTGATACCTCCTATTTTGTTTTTATTGCCTAGGATTGCTTTTGCTATACAGGGTCTTCTCTGGTTCCATACAAAGCGTAAAATTATTTTTTCTATATCTGTGAAAAATGATGATGGTACTTTAATAGGGATTGCATTGACTCTGTAGGTCACTTTGGGTAGTATAGACATTTTAACAATGTTGATTCTGCCGACCTATGAGCATGGTATATTCTTCCACCTGTTTACATCCTCTGCTATTTCCTTCTTCAGTGTTTCATAGTTCTCCCTGTAGATGTCCTTTACCTCCTTAGTTAAATATATTCCTAGGTACTTTATTTTCTTTGTTGCTATTTTGAAGGGAATTGAGTCTTTGATTTGGTTCTCACTTTTACTATTGTTGGCGTATATGAATGCCTCTGATTTCTGTGTACTGATTTCGTATCCTGAGACTTTACCAGATTCATCTGTCAATTCAAGGAGTCTCTTGGTTGAATCCTTGGGGTTTTCTAGGTATAATATCATGTCATCAGCAAAGAATGAGAGTTTGATCTCTTCTGCTCCCATTTGGACGCCCTTAATTCCGCTCTCTTGTCTGATTGCTGTAGCAAGGACTTCCAGCACTATGTTGAATAGAAGTGAAGACAGTGGGCAACCTTGTCTTGTTCCAGTTCTGAGTGGGAATGCTTTCATTTTTTCCCCATTCAGTATGATATTGGCTGTGGGTTTGGGAAAATAAACCTTATTCAATAAATGGTGCTGGGAAAACTGGATAGCCACATG
>VBSM01003185.1:447185-481446 GCA_008086735.1 Cheirogaleus medius | reverse complement strand
CCCCATTATATGATGAAATAAAAGCAAAAAAAAAAAGAAAAGCTGTACTATCACTCATCCCATTTGAAACCTATATACATATACACATACACAAATTTTGTTTTTTTTGTGTTATTTTTTATTTTTAATTATTAATGGTACATAATAGTTGTATATCTTTATAGGGTACATGTGATATTTTGATGCAGACACACAATGTATTGAGGTAATAGGGTACCCATCACCTCAGGCATTTAATATTTCTTTGTGTTAGGAACATTCCAGTTCCACTCTTTCAGTTATTTAAAAGTATACCCTAACTTATTGTTGATTATAGTCACTTTGTTGTTTCTCTCAAATATTGTTCATTCTATCTAACTAAATTTTTGTACTCATTAACCATCCCCACTTTATCCTCTGCTCCCCACTACCCCTCCCAGCCTCTGGGAACCATCATTCTACTCTCTGTCTATATGAGAGCAATTGTTTTTAATATGTATCTCCCACATATGAATGAGAACTTGTGAGATTTGTCTTTCTTTGCTTGGCTTATTTCACTCAACATAATGTTCTCCAGTTCCATCTATGGTGCTGCAAATGGCAGGATTTCATTATTTTGTGGCTATATTATATTCCATTGTGCGTATGCACCACAATTTCTTTATCCATTCATCCATTGATGGAAAATTAGGTTGATTCCAAATCTTGCCTGTTTTGAATAGTGCAGCAGTAAACATGAGAGTGTAAATATCTTTTTGATATACTGATTTCTTGACTTTTAGATATATATCCAGCCATGGGATTGCTGGGTTTTATGGTAGTTCTATTTTTAGTTTTTTGAGGAAGCTCCATACTGTTTGCACTAATTTACATTCCCACCAACAGTGTATGAAGGTTCCCCTTTCTCCACACCCTCCCCAGCATTCTTTATTGCCTGTCGTTTTTATAAAAGCCATTTTAACTGGGGTGAGAGGATATCTCATTGCAGTTTTGATTTGTATTTCTCTTAAGACTAATGATGTTGAGCATTTTTTCATATACCTGTTGGCCATTTATATGTCTTCTTTTGAGGAATGTCTATTCAGATTCTTTGCCCATTTTTAAATCAGATTATTTGTTTTTTTTCCTATCAATTTGTTGGAGGTCCTTATATATTCTAGTTATTAATCCCTTGTCAGACAGGTAGTTTGCAAATATTTTCTCCCATTCTGCGGATTGTGTCTTCACTTGTTTCCTTTACTATGCAAATGCCTTTTAGCTTGATGTTATCTCATTTGTTCAATTTTGTTTTGGTTGCGTGTGCTTTGAGGGCATTACTGAAGAAGTCCTTGCCCAGACCAATGTCCTGGAGCATTTTCCCTATGTTTTCTTTTAGTAATTTCATAGTTTCAGGTCTTAGATTTAAGTCTTTATTCCACTTTGATTTGATTTTTGTTATGGCAAGAGATAAGGGTTTGGTTTCATTCTTCTGTGTGTGGATATCCAGTTTTCCCAGCACCATTTATTGAAGAGATTGTCCTTTCCCCACTATGTATTATTGGCATCGTTGTCGAAGATAAGTTCACTATAGATATGTGGATTTCTTTCTTGGTTCTCTATTCTGTTCCCTTGGTCTATGTTTCTGTTTTTATGCCAATACAATGCTGTTTTGGTTACTACTGCTCTGAAGTATAATTTAAAGTCAGGTAATGTGATTCTTCCAGTTTTTTTCTTTTTGCTCAGGATGGCTTTGGCTATTCTGGATATTTTATGGTTCTATATAAATTTCAGGATTATTTTTTCTATTTTTTTGAAAAATGTCATTGATATTTTGATGGAGATTGCACTGAATCTGTAGATTTCTTTGGGTAGTATGGGCATTTTAGCAATATTGGTTCTTTCAGTCCATGAGCATGGAATATCTTTCTATTTTTTTGTGTTCTCTCCAAATTCTTCATCAATGTTTTATAGTTTTCATCATAGAGATCTTTCACTTTTTTGGTTAAGTTTATTCCTAGGTATTTAATTTTATTTGTAACTATTGTTGGGATGACTTTCTTGGTTTCTTTTTCAGATTGTTTACTCTTGGCATATAGAAATGCTATTTATTTTTGGGTGTTGATTTTGTATCCTGAAACTTTACTGAATTTGTTTATCAGTTCTAATAGTTTTGGGTGGAGTCTTTAGGTTTATCTAGAAATGAGATCATATCATTTGGAAACAAGGATAATTTGACTTCTTCCTATCCAATTTGGATGTCCTTTATTTCTTTCTCTTGTCTGATTGCTCTAGCCAGATCTTCCAATACTATGTTGAATAATAGTGGAGAAAGTGGGCATCTTTATCTTGTTCCAGACCTTAGAGAAAAGGCTTTCAGTTTTCTCCCATTCAGTATGGTACTAGCTGTGAATCTGTCATATATGGTTTGTATCGTGTTGAGGTAAGTTTCTTCTATACCCAGTTTTTTGAGAGTTTTTATCATAAAGGGATGTTGAATATTATCAAATGCTTTTTCAGCATCCATTGAAATGATCATATAGTTTTTGTCCTTTGTTCTGTTGATACAGTGTGTCACATTGATTGATTTGTATATGTTGAACAATCCTTTCATCCCTGGGATGAATCCCAACTGATCATGATGAATAATCTTTTTAATGTTGTTAAATTATGTTTGCTAGTATTTTGTTGAGGATTTTTTCATCTATGTTCATCAGAGGAATTGGCCCATAGTTTTGTTTTTGTAGTTGTTGTGTCTTTGTCTGATCTGGTGTCAGGGCGATACAGCCCTCATAGAGTGAGTTTGGGAGTATCCCCTGTTCCTTGATTTTTTTGGAATAGTTTAAATAGGATTGGTATTAGTTGTTTTTTGAATGCTTGGTAGAATTCAGCAGTGAAGCCATCAGGCCCTGGTGTATTCTTTGATAGGAGACCTCTTGTTACTGCTTATATGTTGTTAGTTGTTACTGGTTTATTCAGGTTTTGGATTTCTTCCTGGTTCAATCTTGGTAG
Source organism: Cheirogaleus medius (assembly GCA_008086735.1). Lineage (NCBI taxonomy): Eukaryota > Metazoa > Chordata > Mammalia > Primates > Cheirogaleidae > Cheirogaleus > Cheirogaleus medius. The sequence goes on along the minus strand of VBSM01003185.1, from coordinate 478,479 downwards.
GTTGTATGTGTCTTAGGAATTTATCCATTTCTTCTAGGTTTTCCAATTTATTGACATATAGTTGCTCATAGTAGTCTCTAATGATCCTTTGGATTTCTGCAGTATTTGTCATCTCTGATTTTATTTATTTGGGTCTTCTCTCTTTTTCTCCTTAGTCTGGCTAAAGATGTGCCTATTTTGTATATCTTTTAAAAAAATCTGTTTGTTTCATTGATCTTATGTATATTGTTTTTTGGACAGATAAATCTATTTTTACCATTGACCTTGCTATATTGTCTAAAATTCTCATAGTTCCAAATAATTCTCACTTTTTACTTTAAGTTGGGTTAATGAATTAACCTTAATTTTTGAGCTGGTTACCAAACAGAGGCCTAGGAATAGACTAAATGCAGATTTTAATGATGAGGAGAGGGTCAGATGAGGTTCAGAACATGTGGTGTACCTCAGGGCAAATGACACAGTGAGCAGAAGGAAAACACTGAGCAGAGGATAGCAAAGGCTAGAATTTAGGAGACAGGCACAAAATTGTTGAAATATCTGTAGAAAGAGGTCAAAGAAACATCTTCCCCATATCATAATGGTACTTTCTGGCCTTTTATCCTCCTCCTGCCCTTTTTGACGTGAATGAGCCTCAAATTGTGTGTATCAGCTGAATTTAGTTGATTAAGACCCTTGCACATAGTAGAAAGAGAAATATTTTACATTGCTAATGTGATTTCATTTTATCTGAGACATCCCAATATGATACTCATTTCTCTGAATTCAGCACAAAAATTGGTAAGCTGCACTGGGAACAATTAGGACAATGCATGGCAGAGATCTGAGTTTATTTTTTTACCTTCTCTGAGCCTTAGTTTTCATTTCAACTACTTTGGAGTGATTTCTGCATTAAATGAGATATTATGGGGTAATGGCTTGTTCAGGACTGACACTAATAGGCACTAAATAATTACCTTGATGTGAAATATATGGCCTCTAAAAAATTAAAGCACTAATTTTGACTAGGAGGTTTGGTTTCCTATAAATTAAATTATCCTTATTTATTTTTAAACTTGTTTATTTTACAGTAATTCTCAACTCTGGCATGTATCAGAGTCACATTATGTGCTCTTGAAAAATGTAGATATATTTGACCATTTTTCATCTGTTCTTTAAAAATTTCCTAGATGATTCTAATTATGTTCTTGTGAATTATTCTAGGTTTCTTACATACTTTATTTTCTCTCTCTGTTTCTCTCTCTCTCTCTCTCCCCAGTTTTCTAATCTCTCCAGTAGCCAGATAGAAATGAGAGTGAAACTAATAATTTAATGGTAGCTTCACCACCACCTCTATTTACTACTAGCATGTAATGTGTGTTAATGTCTCCTATTTCATTTGTTAGTGCTCTTTCAAATTCAGCCTCCACAGGTGATGAAGAGCTCACAATTATTTTTTATGCTTCTAATGATGATGTTGAGCTATGAGAAGCATTCATATTCAGATGTGATTGGCTTTCTGTGGAAACCTGTGGATATATTCAACATTTCAAATCAACTTGCTCATGCAAATTCTTTATCTGACTGATAAACTAAAAATTAAGAGCACATTATTGATAGGAGATTCAGGGAAGGTTTTTTTTTAGGTAAAGAATGGGCTTTTTTGTACTTTATTGTTCTCATGAAACAGGGGATTGCCCTACAGAGGATCTCTAGATTTGCAGAAATTACTGCACATCAATGATAAGGTGCAGGCAGAAACATGGGTGACCTCTGACTCTCAAGGGAAGAAGAAAAAGTCCAGTGGTTAGTCTTTCCAGGGACTCGGGGGGATGCTCTTGCACCTGGGATTCCCAAGAGGTGGATTGTGTCTGGTTTGGTCAGTGTGTCACAGGTTGACTGGTCAACTGGCAGACACTTGGGACAAAAGGAGAGCTGGGGCAAACACTCCAAACAGGGAAAATTTCTTGGCAATCATGCAGGTTCCAGAAACATACTGGAACCATGGTTTTCAATTCCAGTGTGCCTGACTCCCTTTCTCCTACACCGGAATGGGACTACCCTAGATGAGCAGAGACAGAGAGCCTAGCCTAGGATGCCCCTGGGTCCGGCTCCATAGGCATCAACCTGGAGATAACAAAAGGAGCCAAGAGGGGATTGGAAACAAAGGAGCAAATTACATATCAGCTGTTGGTTTTGAAATAGTCTTTTTTAGCTCAGGAAAATGGAGGGAGGTACCCTGTGGCTGGCTGGGTGTCCATCTGTTGCTCCTGAGCAGCTCTGAACACTTCATATATATTAATAAATGGAGCGTACTGTTTGTGGTTGATCTTTTTTCCTATGAGTTGGACAAGTGTTAGGGAAGTTGGACAATTATTAAGGGAAGCATGGAGTTACTAGCTACAGAAGACGTGGCCACATTCTGTAGAAACAAGGAAACGTATACTCTGTACAATCTCTGAGTATCCCTCCATGCAAATCAGACAACTGACTGTATCAGAAAGCCTGAGTCCTTTAGGTTCCTCATCCATTTCTGGGAGTGTGGATGGTCACAAATATGTCTCTGTCCCTGGACAATTTCTCATCATCATTACTCACCACACAGCTGTTGGCATGGTCCTGGCACAGCCCCTTCACATTCCTCTTTGGCCTTCTCCTTTTGTCAGCAATCACAACAGAGTCACTGTGAGTCAGGTTGACATCCTTGGGCTCTAAAGATTCACAGAAGAGGTCCATAATTCATCTCCAACAATTTCCATGAGTTCTATGGGTTCCACTTCCAAGGGAATCTTGAGGGTGGAGTTTGCTTCCTAATTTCACTTCAGGGCTTGTCTAGAATTTATTATTCCACCATGACACTTTCTTGTACTTAATGTGCTCTTTGGCACCAATTTGAAAAAGAAAAAGAAGTGATCTGTACTGAGGTTTGCAGGGAAGTCGAATGTCCTCGGCCTTTCATGCCCATTAGTTGCTCATCCTCTGACTTGAATTTGGAGCCTGATAGAGATTTCCAGTATCTTTATGTCTTGGAGCTGGTTTGGTCCACAGGTGCTGCTGCCAAAGCACGTGAGAGAGGAAGCACCTTCACAAGCCACCAAGGAGAATCATCTTTATGATTCTTAAAAGACTGTGGTTAAACTTGGGATATTTAAGGATGAGATACTTGTGCTAAAAATATTGCTTGCTTTCTTATTTGTTAAGGTGGCTAAAATATAAAAGTGGTAGACTCAATGAAGAAAAACACCATAAGTCTCTGTAATATAAGAGCTAGAAAAGTATTAACCTGCTCTCTATATAGAGCAACTCTGACTTCGTGATGCCAGTTGAAAATAGAATTAAGCATATGACAAAAGGCTTTAAATGAATCTTTTGGATAAAGGTATTTTTATTATTTTCTTTGCCCTACTTGGCAAGATTATGCTTGGTTTATTGTTTTTTATTTTCATTTTGTTTATTATTTATGTTATAGATACATAAGTAAATAATTTATTATCATAATTATTTTCAAAGTATAAGTTATTTTTAAAGCCTTTTTATTGAAGAATTTTCTAAACATGCACAAAAATAGAATAATGTAATAAAATCCAATATAACTGCCTTCACCAATTGCCAATATTTTGCCATTTTTCATTTATTCTCTCCTTTTCCAAAGGTATTTTAAATTTTAGGTATTGTGTAATTTCATCCTTGAATATCTCAGTATATTTCTGTTACATTAATTGATTGCTAAATAACAAACCACCCCAGTACTTAATGCATGATTCTGCGATTTTGCCTGGATTTAGCTGTGTGGCTTATATCAGCTCCATGTGATGTTACCTAAGCTTACTCATGCATTTTCAGTTGGCTGTCAACTAAACTTGGACTAGGGGATCCAAAATGGCCCCACTCAAATTTCTGGCATTTGGTGCTAGCTGTAGGCTGAAGCACCTTCATTTTTCTCCATATGGCCTCTCACTCCCCAATAAGCTAAACCTGGCTTTTTCACAGCAAGGTGATGATCTCAGGGTTCCAAGAGAGAGAAAAGAGGTTTCATAAGCTTTATTCTTGGAAGTCATACATTACCACTTCTTGTTGCATTCTATTGGTCACAGCAAGTCACAGGGCCATCCTAGAGTCAAGGAGTGCAAAATATATTCTACCTCTGGATGAGAAGAGGGACCAAGTCACATTGCACAGAGGCATCTGGGAGATGGGAGGAATTGTTGTTGCCATTTTTGCAAGCACATCTAACTGATCTTTTGGTTTTTAATATCATATCATCATCATGCCACTAACACAGTTAATAAATTTAATGACATTTCCTTTTTTAAATTAATTTTTAAAAGTTTTCTAATGTTTTAATTTACATGGAGTAATTTTGTGAATTTTGTGTGTATGTACACTTTTTTTATGTTCCACTTTTTGTGTATGGTTTTGATTTGCATTTCCCTGATGAATAATGGTATTCAGCACCTTTTCATATATTTCTTAGTCATTTGTATATCTTGTATGTGAGTGTCTGCCTGGAGCCTTGGTCCATAGGGGTCAAGTTGGCATTAGGGTGGGCCTAGAGCCAGGGTCCATGTGTGTGTGTGTGTATGTGCACTTCTATAAGATTTGACATATGCATAGAATTCTCTAACAACCTCCATGGTTAGGATTCAGAACAGTTTTCTCAGCATCAAAAATTCCCTTGTGCTGCTCACTTGTAATCAAACCCTCCTCCCATTCCTAACCTCTGGAAACCACTTATCTGTTATCAGTCTATATAGCTTTGCTGTATCCAGAATGTCATATAAATAGATTCATATACAATGTAATCTTTCGATTCTGTTTTTTTCACTTAGCATAATGCATTTGAGATTCATCAATATTGTGTGTGAATCAATAACATATTCCTTTTCTTTTTTGTTGTTCAGTAGTATTACATTGCAAGAATATATTAGAATTTATTTTTCATTCATCTTTTCCATTCGTCAGATGAATGACATTTGGGTTTGTATAGTTTTAGGAGATTATAAATAATACTTCAATAAATATTTATGTACAGGTGTTTATGTGACCATAAGTTTTAATTTCTCTAGAGTAAATATGTAGGAGTTGGGTCATATAGTAGAAGTATATTTAACTTTTTAAGAAATTGCCAAACTATTTCCAGAGTGGCTGTACCATTTTACATTCTCACAATTTATGAGATCTCCAGTTGCTCCTCATTTTCATCTGCACTTTATATTGTCAGGTTTTTTGTATTTTTATTTTAGCCTTCCTAATAGCTTAAATATAGTGGTCTCTTCTTGTAATTCTAGTTTGAGTTTGCATTTTGCTAATGACTAATGATGCTAAGCATCTTTTGATATGCTTATTTGCATTTAATATATCTTCTTTGGTGAAGTATCTGTTCAAACTTTTTGCCCATTTTAAAAATTTGAGTTGTCTATCTCCTTATTGTTGAATTTTGAGAACTCTTTATATATTCTATTTAATATATGTCATTCTTCATTGGATAAGTGATATGCACATATTTTCTCTCAGTCTGTAGCTGGTCTTTTTCATCTCTTTATATTGCCTTTTAAAGAGCAAAACAGAGAGTAGAAAGGTGGCTACCAGTGGGTCAGGAGTGGAAGGAGGGATGGAGGAAGTTGATCAAAGGGTACAAAGTCTCAGTTATATTGGAGGAATAAGTTTTAGTGATCTGTTGAACTACATGGTGACCACGGTTAATAATAAATTGTTGTATATTTCAAAATTGCTAAAAGAATAAGTTTTTAACATTCTCACCACAAATAAAATAAGTTGGTGAGGTGCTGGATATGCTAATTAGCTTGACTGAATCTTTCTACAATGTTTACATACATCAAAAAAATCACATTGTACTCCACAAATATACATAATTATTGTTTGTCAACTAACAATACTTTTTTATAAAGAGAGAAAGTTTTCAATTTTGAGAAAGTCCAATTTATCTCCTTTTTTCTTTTGTGGATCAGAACTCTTTGTCTAACTCAAGATCATAAAGATTTTCTCCTCTGTTTTCTTGTAAAAGTTTTATAATTTTAAAATTTACATTTGTGCTTATGATCCATTTTGAATTAATTTTATACAAGGTTTGAGGCATAGATCAAAGCTTTTTTTTTGGAAATTGCATGACCATTTCTAAAACAATTTTTTAAAATTTATTTTTAATTTTTATGGATACATAATAGTCATGTATATTTATGGGGTGCATGTGATATTTTGATGGAAACATATAATGTATAATAATCAAATCTGGAACTATAATAGTAACCAAAATATATTAAAAACTCAAAGAACTCTATAGCAAATAAAATCTGATTAAAAATGGGCAAAAGATATGAATAGACATTCCTAAAAGAAAACATATATTAGGTCATTAAATATGAAATGTCTGACTTCAAATAAAAAGTTTAATTTATTATATCTCAAACAAGAAACAGTACAATTAATCAAACTATGCGCCTAAACTATTGACACAGTTTTGCCATCTTAACAGTAGCTTGTTTATGCCAGCAGCGAAGAAGCCTGGGGAGTGAGTGGTGATGAAATTGCAAAAGGCCTTTTTCCACAGCTTGTTGAGAATTGAATATTTTTTCCATGTAAGAAATGGTCCAAAGCCTGGAAGATGTGGTAGTCAGTTGGTGCAAGGTATGGTGAATATGGTAAATGACAGAAAGTTTCCAAGTCCAGCCTCTGTAGTTTGAACAGTGCTGTTTTTTGCAACATGTGGTCTTGCAAGAGGATTAGCCCATTTCTATTGACCAATCTCAGCTGATTAGTCATAAGCATCCTCATAATTTCATCCAATTGGTTGCAGTAGACATCCGCTGTAATCAATTGACCACGTTTCATGAAGCCGTTGTGGATAATACCAGTGCTGGACCACCAAATAGACACCATTAGCCTTTTTTGATGAATATTTGGTTTTGGACTGTGTTTTGGCATTTCATCTTTATCCAATCATTGTGATGAATGCTTGCAAATGCCAAAAAGAATCTATTTTTCATCACACATAACAGTGCGGTGTAGAAATCATTCACCTTTATGTTGTGACAGCAAAGAAAGGCAAACTTTGAGACGATTTCTCTTCTGATGGTCATTTAATTCATGTGGTACCCATCCACCCAGCTTCTTTACCTTGCCTATTTGTTTTAAATGGTCCAGTATTGGAATAATAACATTAAACCTTGCTGCTAATTCACACATAAGTTGGGATGGATTCGCTTTCACTACAGCTTTCAGCTCATCATTATCCACCTTGGTCACAGGTCACCCACGTAGCTCACTTTCAGAATTAAAATTATCAGAAAGGAACTTCTCAAACTATTGATGTACTGTGTGTTCATTAGCCACATCCTTCCCAAACAGTTGATATTTTGAACTGTCTGCACTGCATTGGTTTCATGGTGGAATTCACATTTGAAAATAACATGATTTTTTACTTATCCATGGTTTCATAAAAATTGCGCTTAAAAATGTGAAAGATAATCACAAGACAAAATGTGCATTTGAAAGAATGAGGATGTACCTTCATAATAGGAAAATAAAACAAGAAGTGTCAACGTGAAATGTCAGAGATATCAACTGTCAAACTAGTACTTAAGGAAATCGGGCATTTCATACTTATGACCTAACACATGGCCGATAGGTATATGAACAAATGCTCAATATCACTAATCATCATGGAAATGCAAATCAAAACCACAATCCTCTCACTTCAGCGACATTTCTTGAAAAGACTATCCTTTCTCCAAAGACTGACTTTGAAATTGATCAATTGCCTATAGAATTTGTGTGGGTCTATTTCTATGCTAAGTTGTTTGATTGATCTATGTGTCAGTCCTTTGACCAATACCACATTCCTGATTATGGTAGCTTTATGGTAAGTTTTAAAATCAAGGAAAATCAAGTAGTGTGCATCCTCCAACTTTATTCTTCTAATAGTAATTTCTTAGTATAATTTAATATTCACTGTATATTCAGTTGTTCCCAAATGTCTCAAAATTATCTTTGTCTAATTGATTTGTTTGAATCAGGATCTAAATAAGTTCCACATATTGAATTTTTTTCATGTTTTCTTTTCTTTCCTTTTTAAAAATTTAATATGTTTAGGGGATACAAGTTGAATTCCTTTACACGTATACATTGTATAGTGGTGAAGTCTGGGCTTTTGGTATACCCATGACTTAAGTAGTGTATATTGTTCTCCACAGGTAATTTTTCATCCCTCCCCTCTCCTTGTGAGTCTCCAATGTCCATTTTACTACTTATGTACACTTGTGAGTCTCCAATGTCCATTATACAACTGTGTGCACTTGTGTAGCCATAGTTTAGCTCCCACTTATAAGTGAGAACGTGGGGCATTTACTTTTCTGTTCCTGAGTTACTTCATTTTGGATAATGGCCTCCAGTTCCATTCAAGTTACTGCAAAAGACATTATTTCATTCTTTCTACTTGCTGAGTTGTACTCCATGGTGTGTGTATACACATCTTCATTATCCACTCATCAGTTGATAGGCACTTAGGTTGATTTCATATCTTTGTGATTGTGAATTCACACATTGAATTTGGTTGTTTGTCTCAAGCCTCTTCTATAATGGTGCCCCCCTTTTGTCCCCTTCCTCCCACCCCCACCTTTTCATGCCATAAGAAACCAGGTTATTTGTCCAGTAGAGTGTCCCACATTCTGGTTTAGGGCTAATTTTTTCCCTGATGGTTTCATTTAAATTGTTCTTGTACACCTTATGTATCTTGTGAACAGGTGATTAGATCTTGTTTGGATTTGGGTTTAAATTTGGGGTAGGCAACTTCACAGGCTACTTTCTAAGTATTATGTCAAGGACATAATATTTTGGTTGTCTGGTTGTCCTACTTGAAAGTACTGCTATATTTGATCAGTAGGTTCAAGAGTTTTCTCTTTCATCTAACCATTATAAAGTTCCTCATCAACTTTTTATCTAATGGCATTAGCAGCCATTGATGCTGTTTCTCTAGACTCATTTTATTAATGGCTGCACAATGGTGATATTCTGATTTTAGAATTTATTTTGCATTAATTAGCCAGAAGGCTTATATACAGAAAGACTTTCCCTCATCAACTGTTTAGTTACCCTGAAATATATTTAGCATAAGAAAGGCAGGATAAACATTTGATTCTTTCTTTTATTTATGAATTTTCAGAGTAATGAGTTGGTGCCCTGGCAACTTCTAATTGTGAATAATAATTATTTTTAGTATCATTATGAATTTATGGATTTGTATGCACTTGATATATTTAAATCCATTGAAGTTGTTATTCTTTTTGATGCTCAAATTGTCTCATCTTAGTTCATTGGGAGTTTCTTCACCATGACATTAACTCATTAGTTTTTAGTAACTTTCTTGCTTTCTGGCACAGTAATATCCTAAGCTCATCTTGAACATTTCCTGTCTTATTCCTGAATTCAGCCATTTTCCCAAGGAATCCTTGGACCCTTTAATGGAAGATAGAATTTGGAGGCCACATTTTGGGAACTATGGCAAAATACATAGATTTTGAATGTTGGCTGTTTTGGTAGTTTTAGACTTTTAATCCTAAAGTACCATAAAACTCTCAAAGGTTATAAGCATAATCTCTTCATGATGTATTGTTAAGACCCAATTGAAAAGGATGGCCCAGTGGTAGGAATTTACCAACCCGAAGTCTAAAATGGCTACCCTGAATTTCTATAACCCTTTATTAGTCTACCTGTTTTTTGAACATCTGGGGGAGAAAATTCCCTGAAGTAGTTCTTTGAGGCAACCATTCACTACAATGTAAATTCAGGCGACCCTGTCAATAGGGCTGAAATATCCTTATGTTATAAGGAGGACCACTTTTAACCGTATATCAAGGTTTGGTTTGTGTCAGGTCACCAATTTACCTTTCAACAGTGTCACATCTACTTTCCTGTCATATTAGCTCACTGGAAATTGAAAGAAAAAGACATGCTCCAAGATTAAATCTGCTGTGAGTATACAAATTTTTATTAATCTAGACAACAGTGTGAATGCGAAGACTTTAAAGTGACAATTTTTGTATGGAACTAGCTAGACATCTCGATTTCATTACCTTGAATAAAGTTATACTCCACTTTGCATAAATGTGTTTATTCCCCTATTTGCATTTAGAAATGACCTTTCACTCATACTGATGCCATCTGCAATGCAGAAAGCACTGTATAACTTAGTGATCCTGTGACAATATTCACAGGTACTGTATATTGCCTCAGTCTGTCTACTTTCTCATTTTCAAGAAATGAGAAAGGTCAAAGATTGCTGCATTCTGTGATTTAAAATTCAGATGAGAAACTTTCTCTTGTTATATGACCCCAATCATGATCTATGATCAGTTATGTCCTTTGCCTACTTGACTTTTTTCTTAGTATTTTATCATTTGTGCAGGATGTTAAAATAAATGAAAAATGTATATGAGAAGGTTCCCCAGTATTATACTCTCTTTTTCTATATCTATATCATGTCTACATCTATAGCTATATCTGTATCTACATCTACCTATCCATCTAGCTAACTAGTCTAGTAAGAATTTGGTGAGGTTTTCAGTAGGTTTCTTTCTCATTGTTGCTAGCACTTATCAACCAACATCCTAGAGTACTAATATTTTCTTCTAAGCCATTTATAGATAGTATAGAAAATAACTATTTACAGCCATTTGAATGCTGATATATATATATATGTACTTGATGTTGAAATAGACACATGATGTAAAAAATATTTGCCTAAATAAAGACTTGAATAATATACTCTCCATCCAATCTTCCATCATAAAACTTAATCACTGGCCCATGCCCCTTTAACTTAAATAGGTTTTTATACTCGTGGTGACGTCAACCAAGTAGTTTTGTAGGAAGAACAGAGCATATCCATTTATTGTGCATCTTGGTGTCAAAGGCCTTTATAAATATTTTGGCTCTACATATTCCAACCAAATAAAATGCATTACATTTAAGGCTGTAAAAACAGCTCCATTGACTTAGCCTTTATACCGCATGACAGTCCATTGTGTAGCACGAGGGCACAGCATTCCCCTTGTCTTTGCATTTTATTTATGAATTTTACATGAAATCATTACCATTTTTGTATTCAGTACTTCTGCAGTGGCGGAAGCAGGAATCTAAACAGGCTGTTACATCTCAAAGACACATTCATTAGGCCTGAATTATGAGTTCAGCACATCCTGAAAATAGGAACTGCTCAGAACCTCCTCGCAGCTGTCGTTTTGCTTCTCTCTTACAACTGCCATCGCCCTGCACAAAATGACGACTCCATTCCACACCCACCAGATGTTTTTGCCCCCGTTTTATGGTGTCAGCCTTGAATACAGAAATCTTGGGTTTTATCAAAACCAAAATAGGCTGCTTTTAAGGAAGATGAAGGAAAGAAAAGATAAGGTTGTTGACATTAGTGTAAAGGTGCTAGAAAAATCTTGTCTACTGGCTTTAATCATTCTTCAGATGGTAGAAAAACATGAGTATATCATATAAATTAGTTTAAGAGATATGACTAATATTTTTAAAATATGATGGTTTATACCTACAAATATCACTGTTTTTCATTCTAAAGGGAAGGTGATAAATACCATCACCAATCATTTTGGAACCAATCAATTAAAATAATCTTCATTATTAATTTTTATTATAATAGTAATATACACAGTATAGAGTCATCATACAATATTATGAGAATATCATTCAATAGCAATACCTCTTGGAAGATGCCAATCATATGTCTATTTAGGTCACCTATATTGCATAAGCTTCACCAAATCTTTTATATGGAAAGTGTGTTGAGGGCAAAAAAGGAATAAAGGAGTTCAAGGTTCCATAAAAATGAGAAAAGAAGCAAAAATAGTAAGGAAATTAGAACTAAAATCTAGCCCATCCATGTTCATTTACGCTAATATAATTAACACATATTCAGTTAGTGTTTATTATTTGTCAGATACTCTGGTAGATGTTGGAGATAATTATATTATGATGTGATGAAAGCAAGGCTAGAGGAATGAAAATGAGTCTTTATCATATATCTAATGTATTCCAAATACTTTTTTATGTAGCTTATTTTATTTAACCCTTATGAAAGGTAATATATGAAGGAGGAATTTACATCCTAAGGCTTCGAATGAGGATATTAGCTTCAAGATGATTAACTGACTTTTTCACTGTTGCAGAGCAAAAATATGGCAGAACACATTCTCTCCAGATCTGTCTGTTTCTAGGAAATGGTGCTATTTCATCTGAGCAATGTCATGAAGAATAAATAAGAGTTTGCCAAGTACAGAAAGAATGAAGGGCATTCTAGCTCAAGAATCATAGGAATGAAAGAATATTATTCTTTCTGGAAATTGCCAGGAGTTCAGGAAGACTGGAGTCCAGGGTGAATGAAGGGAAATAGGGAGATAAACCCTAATTCTTTGGTTTGCAACTTAGAAAGTATTTTAATAACAATCAATTTTATTCATGAAAAATAATATTCAATAAAATGCATCAATTTTAAAGGTACAGGTGCTCGAGTTGTCACAAATGTATACATTTGTGTAACCATCATAACAATCAAGAGGCAGAACATTTCAATTATGTAAGAAAGTTCCCTTTAGCATCTTTGCAGTCAATAGATCCACCTCATCCCTGGCCCCAGTGGTTACTGATCTGCTTTTTATCACTATATGTATATATTAGCTTTACCTTTTATAGAATTTAACATAAATGTAATCATATGGTATGTATTCTTTTTTGTCTGACTTATTTTGCTTAGCATAATGAATTTCAATCATGTTCTGTCAGTCATTCATCATTTTTATTCCTGAGTAGAGTTCCATTGTATGAATGTACTACAAACTGCTTATGCATTCAATTGTTGATAGAAATTTGGGCTTTTTCCAGGTTTTGACCATTGTAAATAAAACTTCTATTAACAGTTGCATAGTAATCTTTGGGTGGACACATGTTTACATTTTTCTTGGATAAATCTGTAGTTATGTTGGCATGGTATATATTTTTCATTCTTTTACTTTTAAACAATCTATGTCTTTAAAGTGAGTTCCTTATATAAAGCACATACATAGTTAGATCTTGCATTTTTAAATCCAGTCTGGCAATCTGTGCCTTTTAACTGGAATAGTCAGATCAGTTTTTTAAATTTAATTCTAGATTTGGCTGGGTTTAAATCTGCCATCTTGCTATTTGTATCCATTTGTCCCATCTGTTCTTTGTCCTTTTCCCCCCAACTTTTCCTATTTTCTTTAAGATAAATTCAACATGTTTTTGTTTTCCATTTCATTTCCTCAATTGGTTTGTTAGTTATAACTTTTTGGTTTGTTTTCTTAGAAGTTGTTCTAGGGCAGCTGTCCCCAGCCTTTTTGGCACTAGGGACCATTTTCATAGAGGACAATTTTTCCATGGACCAGGGAGTGGGGGGCTGGTTTCGGGATGATTTAAGGGCATTATATTTACTGTGAACTTTATTTATATTATTATTAAATTGTAATACATAATGAAATGATTATATGACTCACCATAACTTGGGGATCCTTGCTCTAGGGTATGTAGTATGCATTTTAATTCATCAATTTATCACAGTCTACCTTCAAATAATGTTATACCATCTTGCAAATAATGTAAGATCCTTATGATAGTCTATTTTGATTTCCCCTAGTGTCTTTTGTGCTATTGTTGTTATACATTTTATTGTGTTTTATATGTGTTTAAAATCCCACAGTAAATACATCATTATCACTTTTTCTCTAGTGATTTTCTCACATAAAATAAGAAAAAATTGTTTATATTTGCCATAATTTGCCATTTTCAATAGTCTTCATTTCTTTGTGTAGGTTGTTAAGTTAAATAATAAGTGACTAAAAACAAGAGAATCACACTTAATTGAGGTTTATTAAGCCAAGATTTTAAGGGCATGCCTGGGAAAAGCACAGCCCACAAAGTATCTGTTGTGGACTGGGCTCTCCATAGAAGACATTGAAAACTTCACATTTAAAGGGAAAAAAAGGTCACAGGAAAGAGGGAGGAGTGAAGGAGGTGAACAGTGAAGCAATTGATGGTATTCTCCAGAAGTTTTATTTGATGCTAAGAAATCTGTGTTAAGATAAAATGAACATTTAAAAAAGTGGTAGAGGAAATAGTCTATGTTGTGAATCTTCTCAGAGTGGGTAGAAGAGTGGATTCCTTGGTTTGCATCTGTGGAGATAAACTTGTACTCAATATTTAAGAATTTATTTAGGCTATAGTCCTAAGGTTGTAATTGACATGCACTCATTTATAGGGGCTGTATATCTTGAAGGGATTTTTTTAGGGCTGAAGGAAATAAGAAATATTTTAACTGAAAATATATTTTTTTGATATATTTTGAGATGGCTGCGGGCACACAGGACTGATGCTGCAAGGCTGTCTAGGTGGGGAGGCCTGGGGGAGAAATGAGCATCTGTAGAGAATCTCTGTTACATGCAGCCAGGCCCCGCCTATCTGACCTGGGACAGGTTTGCTGAGAGTCTGACACTATTAAAGGGCTGAATAAAAGCATTTCCCTGAGGGCTGTTATTCTAAGGTTTATCTGCATAACAAGACCACCTTACCAGCCAGGCTTCCTTTCTCCCTCCCATACCCTGTCTACTAAAGAAACAAACAAAAAAACACACCCCTGTTTAGTCATGTTTCACGTCCCTTCATTTCTCAAAAGAGGCACCTTGTACCACACTGGGGAGAGGTTGGCAGTGCTCCTGTGACTCAGTTCTCAGGCTCAGTTCTCCCTTTTGGCATAATGAATTTTGGGGAGTCTTGAGATTTTTATTTTTCCTTTACAAAGTTCAAGTTCATCTGTTATCATTTGCTTTCTGCCTGGAATACTTACTTAACATTTTCTATAGTATAGTTCTGTTGGCAATGAAGTATTTCAACTTTTGTCCAACAAAAATGTTTATTTCACTTTTGTTATAAAATTTTTTTATAAAAATATAAAAAATACAAATTGACAAATAATTGTACATATTCATGGGGTACATAGTCATAATGATGTTTCCATACATATATATTATGATCAGATCAGGGTAATTAGTATATCCATCATCTCAAACATTTATCATTTCTTTGTGTTGGTAACATTCAATGTCTTCTTTCTAGCTATTTGAAACTTTATATTATTGTTAGCTATAGTCATCCTATAGTGCTATAGAACACTGGAACTTATTCTTCCTATCTAGCTGTGATTTTGTATCCTTTAACGAATCCCTCCCTATCATCTTTATTTTTGAATGGTATTTTCATAGTGCACAGATTTCAAGATTGACATTTTTTTCTTCAGCATTTACAAAATGTTCAATTTTCTTATGCCTTGCATAATTTCAGATGAGAAGTCTGTGGTATTTTGTATCTTTGTTCCTTTGTATATGTCTTTCTTTTCCAGCTGCTTTTATGATTTTTTCTTTATTAATGTTTTCCATAAATTTATGAGATGCCTGAGTGTGATTTTCTTAGTGCTTCTTATTGGGTTTGTTAAGCTTCTTGGATCTGTGGGTTTATATTTTTCATCAAGTAGAAAATTTCTGACCATCATTATTTCAGATATTCTCTCTGAATCCCCCTTCCCCCCATATTCTTCCTGGAACTATAATTACATATGTTAGACACTGCTTGATATTGTGCCACAGAGTACCAAAGCTAGGTTTATTTTTCAGTATTTATTTTTTTTGTGCTTCATTTTAAATAGTCCCTATTGCCAGGTCTTCATGCTTACTGATCTTTTATTCTGTAGCATATATTTTGCTGTTAATCCTCTCCAGTGAAATTTTCATTTCAGATATTGCATTTTTCATCTTCTGAAGTTTCATCTTGTTTATTGTTACATCTTCTATTTCTCTTTTCATTGTGTTCATGCTTTCTTTCACGTTCCTGAGCATGCAAAACCTGTTTTAAAATCTTTATCTGTTAATTTCATCATCTATGTCATTTCTAGGTCTGCTTATTTTGACTTATTTTTCTCATTGTTATGGGTTATAGTTATCTGTTTCTTCACATATCTATTAATTTTATATTGATTCCTGACATTTTATTTTTTTGTTGTTGTTAAGTGTTAGACTTGTTCTGGTAGCCAGTTTAGGTATTTGCAGATCAGCTTGACCCTTTCAAGGTACGTTTTTAAGCTTTTCTTTGGGGAGGTCTATAGTAGTCTTTATTCTGGGATTAGCTTAGCCTCATGAAGAAGGCATATCCTTTGGGGGTTTATACCAAATACTTCATGCATTTAACACGATTTCTCCCCTCAGGCTGGTGGATAATTGAACACTTCTCAGGCTCCTGTAAGCCCCCTAGTTATTGTTCTTTGCCTAGGAATTATGCTTTGCCTGGCCTCTGGAGCTTTCAGATAAAGATTCAGGAGGACAAACAAAATGATTTATGGAGGACGTTCTCTGCTCTTTATGCTGTGGTACTCTGGACTCCAAAATTCTAGCCACTTCGGACTCCCTGAATTTCATTTTTGTTTCTTCACCTCAGTGAGACTGTCAAGCATTGTTTGATTCCCTCTCACTTTTCCATGGTTTAGAAATTTCCTCCTGGTAAAGAGCTAAGTCAGGATAGAGCTCATCATATTTATTTTCTTTCCCTCAGGGATTATAGTCTTGTGCTGCCTGTCATCTAAAGTCATAAAGCAGTTATTTCATATTTTTTCTAGTTTTCTAATTGTTTGAGGTGAAAGTGTACTTCTCATGGAAGTTATTCCTCCTTAGGCAGAATAAGAAATCCATATAGTGATTTTAAAATAGAAGATCAATGTGTGTATTAAAATCACAAACTTCTGAATGATAATAAGTTGGTATAACTAAACCATAAAAATTGCTTGAACTTTTGATTTTGGAATTATGAAATAGTAAATCAGACCAACTTTCTGACCGAGGACAACTAGAAAAAGTACTAATCAATGAAAAAAGCTGCTTATAAACATTGAAGAGGTAACAAGAGAGTGAGGAATTATGAGGCTAAGATGAATGAAAGTAAAAGCTCAAATGTGCCTTTGTATCGAAAGCATTGGCTAATGTGGAAGAATTAGCTCTTAAATTGAGTGTAGTTTTTATGGTCTTGCAGAAGGATCAAAATATAAGTCAGTAGTTGATAGAAATTGAGCAAAAGACTTAATAGGTAGTTCAGAAAGAGGAAATTCAAACAGCCATTAAACATATGGAAACCTAGTCTACTTCATTGGTGATTAGAAAAAGGCAAATTAAAGCCATAAAGAGATACTGGTATATACTCACTAAAATGGAAAAAGGTAAAATGTATAGTGATATTAAATGTTGACAAAAATAATGAGCAATGGTACACTCATACTTCACTGGTAGAAATATAGTTTGCACATAGCCACTTTGGAAAATTTTTTTATTTAGTAACTGAATATATGCATGGTCCATGATCCAGTAAATTCACTCATATGTATGTACTTAGAGAAATGTATACATATTCTTCAGGGTGCATGTACAAAAATGTTCATAATAGTGTTATTTATAATGGCAAAACAATAATATTAATAATAATAACCCTGAAAACAGCTAATATCTATCAACAGGAAGATTAATATGGACTCTGTGGTAGAATCATACAGTAGAATACTGTGTATCCACAGATATGTACAGACACATTAAATATCCTGAATGAATATTAAAAATATATTAAAAAGTAGGACCAAGAGAATTACGTACAGTTTCATTCCATTTACATAAAAGTATACAATAGACAAAACTAAACTGTATTGTATAGGGTTACATATATACGTGGCAAAACTATAAAAACAAACCCAAGACTTATTACTACAATAAAAGGATATTTACTACCTTTAGGGGAAAAGGGTATTTCGTTTTTTGAATAAGAGGGGACACATGGTAAATTTCTGGAATCCTTGAAATGTTTTATTTCTTGATCTGGGTAGTGGTTGCAAATGTTCCATCTATAATTCATAAAATTATATGTTGTGTACTTTTCTGTACATATATTATTTTCACAATAACAAAAAGTTTTTAAAAATGGTGTTGGTATCAGTCTAGGCCAACTCTTTCCAATAAAAATATAATATGAGCCACAAATGGGAGCCACTTATATAATTTTAAATTTTCTAGTAGCCATTTAAAAGGGTCAAAAGAAACAAATAAATTAATTTTAATAATATGTTTACTTTACCAAATATATCTAAAATATCATTATTTTCACATACAATCATCCTAAAAATGCTGACATATTTGACATTCTTTTTATCATACTGAGTCTTTGAAATCCAATGTGTATTTTGTACTTGTAACACATGTCAGTTTTCACTAGCCATAATTCAAATGTTCAATAGTCACATGTGACTAATGGTTACTGTATTGAACAGTACAGGTCTACATGTGGGAGGCAGTTAGCTATGTGTACTGCAGCAAAGGCAAAAGGATTTAGAGAAAAGGTCAAAATCCCAGTTTATAATTAGGGCACAGTAGCCATGAGTTTAAGAACTTGAGGGTGGATCATGGTTTGGTGGATAGATTAATTGATGATAAACTCTAGCAATCAATTGAGTAGCTGAATCTAGGATTAAAGTTTAGGTAAAGAGAAATTAACCTGAAGCTATAAAGTGGAAGAAAGAAAACAAAGAGAAAGTCATATAGCCTGGACTCAAATCCAACTCTGTCACATAGGAGAGTTCACATAGGAAAGTTTACTTATTCTTCTCATTTGTAAAATGAGTTGACAATACCTATCTTATGGGATTATTATAAGAATTAAGTGAGATAGTGATTGTAAAATAAGTAACACAGAATCTGAAAAATAATATGCCTTTAATCCATTTGACAAATAAATTTAGAGCACCTAATATGTACTAGGTGCTGCTTTAGATGGTGAAGGTACAGAATTCAATGAACATTACTTTTTATTTTCATAATAAAAAGTAATCAAACTAATAAAAATTTAAGGCAAATCTCTACATTCTATCTTACTTTCTGCAATTTTCCTATTTGAGCTGGTAGCTATTTAGAATGAGGACATTTAGAAGCCTTATCAAAGGAGGTAATTAAAAACACCTTGCTGGAATTAAAAAGTGTGGAGACAAGCCTTTTATTTCCTGACTGGATCTAAGCCTTCATTAAAGTAAATGTGTAAGACATAATAGAGATTATACGGGACAAAAATTATGGAAAAATATTTTTAATATCATTTCATTATGTAGTGAAATTATTAATTTAACTGTATGCCTGCTAAATGTTTTTCATGAAAAATCAAAACATCTATGCAAAAGTCAGTACCTGTGTTTTCTTCAGGAAATATTCATTTATATTTCACTCATGTTTACCCAACATTTCATCCTTTCGTTTTAGAGAATTATTAGTCACTATCTCTTCAAATATTGCTTCTTGGGGGTGAAGCATCACGGCCAAATAGATAGCTCCAGCAATCATCCCTTCACATGAACAACAAATTCTACTGTACATGCACAGAAACACATCAGAAGAACAAAAAATCAGGTGAGCAATGACAGCACCTGGTTTTAACATTATATCAAAGAAAGAGGAACGAAGAGAGCAGAAAAGACTGTCTTGCATTGCCTACACCATCCCTCCCCCACACCCCAGAGTGCCATCTCAGAATGCCAAATAGAGAGAGAATCTGTGTGCCTGGGGGAAGGAGGGTAAAGTGATTGTGGGACTTTGCACTGGAACTCTGCCCTGTAATAGGGGAACACAGCACAGGGCAGAATTCTACCAGTGCACACAGAGGGAGCATTTAGAAAAGTCTGGACAGAGGGAAATCCTCTGCCCCAAAACCCAAGTTCTGGCTAGCTCCACCACTGGCTGACAAAAAGCAGCCTGGAGCCTGGAATAAATTCATATGGCAGTCAGGCTACAAAAGCTGCAGTCCTTGGGCAATTCCTGTGGCTGTGTTGGCTTATAGCCAGTGGACTTGGGGCAAATGTGAAACTGCCCTTCAATAATGGTGTGTAAGGCGAGAACTGTGGTAAGGGCCTACCTAAAAATAATGCACAGGCCTAACTAAAAATAATGATAATAATTAGTAACTGTCCCCCTATAATTGCCACTCCAGAGCCACACAGCTGGTGGTAATGAAGATTCTTAACTTCTCCTCATAGCTGGTATCCATAAAGATTCTTAAATTTCTCCGTAGATAACATCACCTTTTGGAAACCTAAAGGTAGTTTTTAAGATATCTTCTAGGTCCCACATCCAGTGGATCAATTGACCCATCCAGACTAGTGGCCCATACCAAGAAACTGACTCAACTGGAATTGTAACCCCAGGGACTGGAGCAACACAAGAAGATGATTTCTACATCCATATAATTTTGCCCCAATTAACAAACCTAATTCCCTAATCCCTTGCCTGTCAAATATCCTTAAAAACCCTGTCTCCCAAATTCTTGGGGAGGCAGATTTGAGAAATTTCTCCTGTCTCCCCACTTAGCATTATGTGGAATAAAGACTCTTTCTCTGCTGTAAAAACTGCTAACTAGCATATTGGCTTCTTCTTGGGCAACGGGCAAATGAACCTGGTTGGAAAGAAACAAATGTAACCCACTGAGGCATCAGCAGCAGTGGCCAAGCCAGGGCCTATGTCATCCTTCTCTAAGTCCAGGCAGTGTAGCCCAGGGAGAGTCTTCTTCCACTTGGAGAAAGGAAAGGGAAGAGGTCAGGTGACTTTATTTTGCAACTTGGGTACCAGCTCAGCCAAAGGGAAATAAAATATTAAGCAGATTCCTGAAGCCCCTGATTCCAGGCCTTAGTTCCTGGAAGACATTTCAGGACCCACCTTGAGCCTGAAGGAAACATGATGCCCTGAAGGGAAGGATCCAGTCCTGGCAGGATTCACCACCTGTTGACTAAAGAGCCCTTGGGCTTTGAATAAACATCACAGGTAGCCAGACAACAGTCACCAGGGCTTTTGGGTGAGACTGGGCTGTCTTCAGGTGTGACCTGGTGCAGTCCCTGCAATGGCGGCCACGAAGGAGTACCCACATCACCCCTCCCCCAACGTCAGCATCCCAGCACAGAGAGTGAGGGAAGAAAGGGAGAGACTTTGGCTGGCAAACCAAAAAATTCTCTCATATCTTACTGAAGTCCACTGAGGTAATACCTGCAAGAAGAGTCTGCAAGAGTCATGGCATTACTGGGCTTGGGCACTCCCAGTGCTAATAAGGCTATGGAAATCAAAGACTTAGATCACAATACAGAAATCCCTTTGAATATCTGGAAACCTTTCTCAAGAAGGATGGGTTTAAACAAGCCTAGAGTGTGAAGATTAAAATAAATACCTAATTAATCAATTCTCAGAGATCAATAAACATCCACAAACATCAAGAACATCCAGGAAGACATGCCCTCACCAAATGAACTAAATAAGGTACCAGTGACCAATCCCACAGTGATGAAGATATGTGGCCCTTTAGACAAAGAATTCAAAATACCTGTCCTGAGGAAGCTTAATGAACTTCAAGACAACACAGAGAAGGAATTCAGAAGCCTATCAGAGAAAAATAACAAAGAGATTTAAATAATAAAAAAATGAAGAAGAAATTCTGGAGGTGAAAAATTCAACTGGCAAACTGAGAAATGTATCACAGTCTCTCAATAGCAGAATTGATCAAGCAGAAAAAATAATTTGTGAGCTTGAAGATAGACTATTTGAAAATACACAGTCAGAAGAGACAAAAGAAAAAAGAAAAAAACGAATGCAGTATGCCTACAAGATCTAGAAAATAGCCTAAAAAAGACAACTCTAAAAGTTATTGGCCTTCAAGCACAATTAGAGAGAGGATTCGGGTAGAAAGTTTATTAAAAGAAAAAAATAACAGAGAAATTTCCAAATATAGAGGAAGATATCAATATTCATATACAAGAAGGTCATAGAACATCAAGCACATTAAAACCAAATAAGACTACTTCAAGGAATTTAATAATCAAGCTCCAAAAGGTCATGGATTAAAAAAAAGGTTCCAAGGGAAGCAAGAAAAAAAAAACATATAAAGCAGCTCAAATACATCTGACAGCAGACTTCTCAGTAGAAAACTTACAGGCCAGGAGAGAGTGGCATGACATATTCAATGTGCTGAAGGAAAGAAACCTTAACCCTAGAATATTATATCCTGCAAAAATATCCTTCAAACATGAAAGAGAAATAAACACTTTCCCAGAAAAACAAAAGCTGAGGGATTTCATCAACACCAGACATGTCCTATTAATACAAGAAATGCCAAAAGGAGTTTTTCAATCTGAAAGAAAAGGACATAAATAAATAATAAGAAATCAGCTGAAGGTGTAAAACTAAATGGTAACAGTAAGTACACAAATACAGAATACTCTATTGCTGCAACTGTGGCATATAAACCACTTATATCTTGAATAGGAAGACTAAAGATAAATCTATAAAAAATAATAACTACATCTTTTCAAGAGATACTATAAAAGGATATAAATGGAAACAATAAAAAGTTAAACAGCAGGGTGGGTGGAGTTAAAGATTAGATTTTCTTTTAAATTTCTCTTTTCTTTTTTGTAAGCAAAGTTAAGCTGTCATATGTTTAAAAAATTGGTCATAAAAATTTTTTTGCAAAGCTTATAGTAACCTCAAACCATAAAACCTATAACAGATACACAAAAAGTAAAAAGCAATAAATTGAAGCACATTACCAAAGAACATCACTTTTGTTTAAGGAAGACAGGAAGGAAAAATGACAGGACCACAAAACAACCAGAAATGAAATAAAAACATGGCATTAGTAAGTCCTTACTTATCATGATAATATTGAAAGTGCACAGACTAAACTCTCCAATCAAAAGTGCCAGAAGGGATTAAAAAAAAAAAAAACTAGACCCAACTATATGTTGTCTATAAGAAACCCACTTTACCTATAAAGATGCATAGACTGAAAATAAAGGGATAGAAAAAGATATTCCATGCAAATGGAAACCCCAAAAGTCTAGGACTAGCTATACTTCTAAGAGATAAAACAGATCTCAAGAAAAAAACTGTAAAACATGAAAAATAAGGGCACTATATAATGATAAAGGGGTCAATTCAGCAAGAGGATATAACAATTCTAAATATATATGCACCCAACACTGGAGAACTTAGATTTATAAAGCAAATATTATGAGAGCTAAAGAGAGAGGTAGATAGCAATACAATAATCACCGAAGATCCTAACAGTCCACTTTCAGCATTGGACAGATCCAGACAGAAAATCATCAAAGTAACATTGAACTTAATCTGCAAATGGACCTAATAGATATTTACAGAATGCTTCATCCAGCAGCAGCAGAATTCATATTCTTATCTTCAGCTCGTGAATCATTCTCAAGGATAGAACATATGTTAATCCATAAAACAAGGCTTAAAAATCTCAAAATAATTGAAGTCCTACCAAATATTTTCTCTGACAACTATGGAATAAAACTAGAAATCAATAACCAGAGGAACATTGGAAAATATAAAAACACATGAAAATTAAACAATATGCTCCTGAATGACCACTGGGTTAATGAAGAAATTAAGAAAGAAATTAAAAAATTTCTAGAAACAAATGAAAATAAAAACAGAACATATCAAAACCTATGGGATATAACAAAAGCTGTAATTTGAAGAAAGTTTATAGCAATAAGTGCCAAAACAGTAGAAAATGTTCAAGTAAACAACCTAAAATTTCATCTCAAAAATCTAGAAAAACAAGAGTAAACCAAACCCAAAATTAGTAAAATAAAAGAAATAATAAATATGAAAGCAGAAATAAAGGAATTTGAAACCAGAGAAACAATACAAAATATCAACAAAATGATGTTTTTCTGAAATGATAGAATAGCAAATTTTAGCCAGAATAGCAATTATTTAAATTTTCTGCATAGTTTTTTAAACCTTTCAAATAAATATTAATAAATGGCAAAAGATAAAAAAAGATCAGGAACTAGACAAGGATGCCCACTTTCACCACTGCTACTCAATATAGTACTAGAAGTTCTAGCTAGAGCAATGAGACCCGAGAAAGAATTAAAGGGCATCAAAGTTGGAAATGAAGAAATCAAATTATCCTTTTTTACAGATGATATGATTCTATATCTAGAGAAACCTAAAGACTCCACAAAAACCTATTAGAAATGATAAGTAAATTCACTAAAGTTGCAGGATACAAAATCAGTAGCATTTTTATATGCCAACAGTATACAATATGAAAAAGAAACCAAGAAAGTAATCTTATTTGCTATAGCTACACATAAAATAAAATACCTAGGAATAAACTTAACCAAATAAGTGAAAGACTTCTATAATATAAACAATAAAATATTGATGAAAGAAATTGAAGAGGACACAAAATTGGAAAGATATTCCATGATTGTGGACTGGAAGAATCAATGTGGTTAAAATCTCCATATTACCCAAAGCAATCTACAGATTCAATGTAATCCCCATCAAAATACCAATGACATTCTACACAGAAATAGAAAAAAAAATTCTAAAATTTATATGGAACCACAAGAGACCCAGAATAGACAAAGCCATCCTGAGCAAAAAGAAGAAAGCTGAAAGAATCTCATTACCTGACTTCAAATTATACTACAGAGATGTAGTACCCAAAACAGTATGATTCTGGCATAAAAACAGACACATAGACCAATGGAACAGAATAGGCAACCCAGAAATCAATCCACACATCTATAGTGAACTTATTTGACAAAAGTGCCAAGAACCTACAGTGGGCAAAGGACAGTCTCTTCAATAAATGGTGCTGGGAAAACTGGATATCCATATGCAGAAGAATGAAACTAGACCTTTATCTCTCGCCATATACAAAAATCAAATCAAAATGATTGAATACTTAAATATAAGACCTGAAACTATGAAACTACTAAAAGAAAACACTGGGGAAACCCTTTAGGACATTGGTCTGGGCAAGGACTTCTTCAATAATAATTCCAAGGCACAGGCAACCAAAGCAAAATTGGACAAATGGGATCACATGAAGCTTAAAAGCTTCTGCACAGCAAAGGAAACAATTAACAAAGTAAAGAGACAATCCACAGAACAGGATAAAATATTTGCAAACTGCCCATCTGGCAAGGCATTAATAACTAGAGTATATAAGGAGCTCAAACTACTCAATAGGAAAAAATTGAATAATCCCATTAAAAATGGGCAAAGGCTCTAAATAGACATTTCTCAAAAGAAGACATACAAATAGCCAACAGGTATATGAAAAAATGCTCAACATCATTAGTCATCAGAGAAAGCAAATCAAAACTACAGTGAGATATCCTCTCACTCCAGTTAAAATGGCTTTTATAAAAAAGACAGGCAGTAATGAATGCTGGCAAGGATGTGGAGAAAGGGGAACCCTCATACACTGTTGGTAGGAATGTAAATTAGTGCAAGGACTATGGAGGACAGTATGGAGGTTCCTCAAAAACCTAAAACTGGAACTACCATATGACCCAGCAATCCCACTGATAGGTATATATCCAAAGGAAAGGAAATCAATGTAGCAAAAACATATCTGCAGTCCCATGTTTATTGCAGCACTCTTCACAATACCCAAAATCTGGAATCAACCTAAGTGTCCATCAACAGATGAATGGATAAAGAAATTGTGGTACATATACACAATGGAATATTATATAATCATAAAAGGAACGAGGTCCTCCTATTTGCAGCAACATGGATGGAACTGGAGAAACATTGCATTAACTCAATTAAGCCTAGGACAGAAAAACAAATCTCACACATTCTCACTTATATGTGGGGGCTAAAATATCAAACACAACTAATTTCATGGAGACAGTAGAATGATGGTTACTAGAGGCTAGGAAGGATAGTGTGGAGGGGTGCAAATATATAGTTAGATAGATAGAATGAACAATATGTGATAGTACAACAGAGTATAAACAACAATATGTTAGGGTATATTTAAAAATAACTAATAGATTGGAATTGTAATATTCCTAACAAAAAGAAATGATAAATGCTGGGGGTGATGGATACCCCCATAACCCTGATTTGACTAATATGCATTGTATGCCTGTATCATAACATCACATGTACCCTATAAATATATACAACAATTATTTATCCATAATATTTAATAATTTTAAATAAAACCTTTTTAAGTTATTGCTTTTCTACAATTTTTGCTCTATTCCTGGCTGTTCAAATAAATAGATATTATATTCTCATTCTTTTTCCACTATCCTCTATATTTTTTAAAAAACCTTTTTATTACGGCATAATTTATATGTGATAAAATGCACAGATTTTAAGTGTAGAATTTAATACACTTTGTCAAATATGTACTTCGATGTAGCTAACACAGAAATCAAGATAGAGCATGTTTCTATCACTCCTGTGAGTATTCCCCAATCTGTTTACAATCAATCCCCTTCCTCTGAAGCAACTGTTGTCCTGATTTCTATCCCCTTGGGTTAGTTTTGCTTCTTGTACTTCCTATAAATGAAATTAAATAGTATATACTCTTTTGTTTCTTGCTTCTTTTACTCAAAACAATGTTTTTGAGACCCACATATTGTTGCTTATATCAATGATTCATTCCTTTTCATTGCTGTGGAGGATTTCTTTGTATGGTTATCTGTTTATCCATTCATTTTTTTTTTTTTGAGACAGAGTCTCATTCTGTCACCCCAGCTAGAGTGCAATGGTGTTATCATAGCTCCCTGCAACCTCAGACTCCTGTTCCTCCTGCCTCAGCCTCCCGAGTAGCTGGGCCTATGGGCATACCTGGCTATTTTTCTATTTTTAGTAGAGATGGGGTCTTGCTCTTCCTCAAGCTGGTCTCCAACTCTTGACCTCAAGTGATCCTCCTGCATCAGCCTCCCAGAGTGCTAGGATTACAGATGTGAGCCACCATGCCTGGCCTCTTTTCACCTTTTGATGACATTTGTATTGTTTCTAGTTTGAAGCTATTACAAATAAAGCTTTATGAACATTCTTGTACACATCTTTTTGTGTACATATTCTTTCATTTCTCTTAGGTAAATACTTAGGTGTGGAATTACAGAATCATAAAGCAGGTAAATGTTTAACTTTATAAGTAACTGCCAGTTTTTCAAAGTGGTTGTGCCATTTTATATGCTCATATGTGAGTGTTGAATGGCCTTTTTCTGACCTATCTTACAATTCATGAAGTCTCCCTCATGGGGCAGTTAAACCCATCCATTGAGTATTGAGTTCTTAATGGGTGTGTATGTATGTGTGCATATGTGTGCCTGTGTGTTTGTATATGGGATTAAGGTTTTACCAAAAGACTTATAATTTATATAAAAGTGGGAGGAACTGAGGGAAGTGAATCTCTGAAGGAGAAATCAGAGCATTAGAGAAATTCACTAACCATGACAACCTGAAGCATAATCATGAAAAGGTCGAGATTTATCGTAAAATCCAGGAAGCCACGGATGTTTGACTGCTGAACTGGCATCACAACAGGGGACTACTGGAGAAGTCTGTGGGCGCTGGTGCCATTGTGAGGTTGAATCTGGGCCAATGTTGGTCAGTTGCGTCAGAATCTGGGAAATGTAAGCTGGAAGTCATGTTTGTTTGTCACCCTGTAGGTCTATTGTAATCTTCTGCAGGTACTGTCTGAGGCTTCTCTTCCATTTTCCAAATATCACCTTGTCCAAATCTAATCTTCCCTGATAGAAGAGATTTCTGGGAAGTGTACTTAACCACATGAGATAAAGAGTCAAGAGGCAAAGTTGTGTTTTTCTGGTTTAGGCTTTCTTTTTAATTTGTTTCAGATCTCTTATGTCATTTTTTTCACATATACTGTGTTCCCAGATGTCTGTTGAAATTTATCATTCTGTTTTACCTTGGCTAATCTGATTGGGCAAAAGTTTTTCACTATTTCCCTATTTGATTACAGGTTTTTTTGAACATTTTTTGATACATTGTATGCCTATTTATATTTCTTTTATGAATTACTCATTTATTTTCTTTGTCCATTCTTCTATTGAAGTGTTTATTCTAAAAATTAATTTACAGGAGTTATCTATATAATGCTTTTTTCCCCTGGTCTATTATATATATTGCAAATATTTTCCCCAGATTATCACTTGCCCTTTATGTTTACTTATGTGTTAATTTTTTTCATAAAGAATTTTAAATTTTTAGGTAGTCAAATTTGAATATTTTTCCATTATGACTTCTAACTTGGGGCTCATTCTTAGAAGAGCCCTTCCCTAATCCCCAAGATTATGTAAAAATGCATGTTATTCCTTTAAAATACTTTTTTAAATGTTTGTAACCATTTTAGAAATATTTCTGCTAAAGTTTTAACGCAAAGAGGAATTTTCTGTTATTTAATTGAATTCAACAGACATTTATTAAGTGCCTACTGGATACTAGATATTTTGATAGGGATATATAAGTGAATAAATTTCCTAGCCTTGAGAAATTCATAATCTAGTGGGGGGGGGGTTCTAGACATGTAAGCCATCACTATATGGGACTTGATAATACTGTGCTAGAACTGTTATAGGAACGCAGAATTTGGAGACGATTTTACTGGAGGTCTGAAAGGGCTGTTCAGCCACTAACATTTACTTATTTAGTTTTAATTGATTCATTGATTATTTTAATTGAGGAAAATTGTATAATGCAGAAACTAGAAGAACGTGATGTTTGGGAATATGTACACATTGTGGAATGTCTAAATAGGGCTCAAAAACATATGTATAACTTGAAATAGTTGTTTTTTTGTGGTGAGAACACTTAAAATCTATTCTCAGTGATTTTCAAAAATACAATATATTGTTATTAACAATAGTCAAAGTAACACATTAATTAATGGCATATGTAGAAATCTTTCACAAAGTAAAAATGTGCTCATGATAACACAATATATAGAATCATAAAATAATCACTCTTACCAACCAGCACCAAACTAAATAATTCACAGGATACAGGAAAGCATTAGGCACAGGTTAAACATTCTACTTCTGGAGGATACCAAAACAGTTCCAGCCTCCAAACATGTACTTTCTTCTTTCATTAGCCAGTTTTTGATTCTGGGTTAATAGATATGTATTGGGCAATGTATGTAGAAACACTGCCCACAAAAAGAATCCTGTTGAGTTTGGAACATTTTAATATTTTTATTCCATTAATTACATAGCTTATTTGACTACCCCTCATCTCCAGGTAGCCAACCTTCACAAATACACAAATTTCAGGTTTATTTACATTTTAAAACATCATTAGCATGTTTACAAGGTGGTCTGGTCAAAGTCATTCATTCACCCAGTAGGTAGAGAATAAGTTAAAGGCCTGCTTTCAAACCATTTTTCCCCCAGGGCTTTTTCTCTCAGTTCTTTTACATCATTTCTTCAGTGGCTCCTTCATTGACTATATATGATTTGGCGCTAGAAAGACTGCAATTTGTTTCTTTAATATAAAATTTTACATTTGAAAGCCTTTCCCTAGAGATGGCTTTGATCGTTAATTTTTGAATTGCTCAAATATTAATATTTTACTGTCCTTGTTCAGTGTTTTTCTTTTTCTAAACATGTTGTCTGAGAGTCTAATAGACTGTAGGTACTATGTTAAGTATTTTTCATAAGTCATTTCAGTATAAAATTATATATTCAACATTTGCAACCTTTAAGATAATAAGTTATTAAAATGAAATCTTCAGAGAATGAAAATAGGTGGCAATAACTTTTACTTGCTATTATGAATAGAACTGGCTTTTCTTTTGAGCACATCTATTACAGGCAATAATACTGAAATTGGAAACATGATAAGAATATTATCATTTTGCATTTATCTAACACTTTTAAGAAATAAAACTCAAATTAGCTTCTATCAGTTATCTATTACTGTGTAACAAACCACCCCAAAATTTAGTGGCTTAAGACAACCACCATTAATTAGGCTCATGGTGCTGTGGGTTGGCAATTTGGGCAAGGCTCAGCTGTGTAACTCTTTTTTTTTTGGTTGTAGCTGTGCTTCCTCATGCATCTGCATTCAGATGCAGGTTAGCAAGGTGGCCCTACTTCTGGGGTTGGCTGGCATGGCTGGCTGTCAGCTATGGTGATCGGGGACAGCTGGGCTATGTGTGAGGTGAACGTGATAACCACTACACACAGAAACACACACTAAGTGGGCTATGTGTCTCTCATTATCCAGCAGCTTAGCCCAGGCTTTTTCACATGGCAGAAGTTTCCAAGAGAAGGAATAGAGTCTTAATCCAGAAACATTTTTCAAATCTCCCAAGGACCAAAGCAAGTCATATGGCCCCTCCCTGAGTCAGTGGAGGAGGGGGACTTCCCAAAGGTATGGAATGGATATAGGGAGATGTGAACAAATTGTGAGCCATTATTGTAATAATCTACCATTAAAATCATACTTTTGTTTAGAGAGTATTTTCTGAGTTTTTCCAGGGCCTCAAATTAATGTCTCATCTATTTTATCTCATTTCCTCATCTCTTTCTCACTCTTGCTCTCGCTGTTACACACACACACACACACACACGCCCCATACCCTTCCTGTCTTCTAAAAGAATTTAAATATCCTTGATGAAGAACATATAGGCCAGCAGTGTGCTTCAGAATGAAGGCAGTATTTTTCATTTCTTGTCCTATTCTAGCTCTCTGAAACACCAGTAGGTAGGTATTGGAGACTATGCAACTAGATTGCTATTAAAAATAAAATCCTTAAATTAGTTTTTAAAGGGAACAAACACTGACTGTGGACTAGATGTCAACAAAGAACTGCTGAACACAGCAGCTCAAGCAGTGAGACACTGCCGGAAAAGAGCAGCATACCAAATTGCCTTGCCAACCTTGCTTCAATAGCTGTTCAACAGGGTTCCCAGGCAGCTTTCAAGTCTTAGTTTTTATTTGTGCTTTGCTTCAGTGTTAACTTCCAATTTAGGCTTTTAAAATGGAAACTCAATCTTAAAATCAATTTGGATGCCAGAAAAGCACTTTTTGAAGAGGCAAGGAAACGAAGACATTATATTTATATAAAAAATGGGCAGATGAGGAACTGTAATAAGAATTTCAAGAGTGACTCTTATTCTAGGATGTCTTTTTTTTCCTACCACAGTTTATTCTTTATCACTAGATAACTCACAAGCTTTGATTAAAAAGTTTTATAGGTTACCCCCAAAATGAATACTTAGAAAAACAAGCATATGATCAGCTCATATGTCTGAAGATGAATTATCTACTTGATTTCTAACTTGGCATTTTTTTATTTCAGCATATTATGGGGGTACAAATTTTAAGGTTTCAAATAAAGC
>VBSM01003185.1:427194-442606 GCA_008086735.1 Cheirogaleus medius | reverse complement strand
GAGTTGATTTTTGTGAGAGGTGAAAGGTGTAGGTCCTGTTTCAGTCTTCTACATTTGGCTATCCAGTATTCCCAGCACCATTTATTGAATAAGGGTTCTTTTCCCCAGTGTATGTTTTTGTCTGCTTTGTCGAAGATTAGTTGGCTATGTGAGGATGGTTTTATATCTGGGTTCTCTGTTCTGTTCCACTGGTCAATGTCCCTGTTCTTGTGCCATTCACAAACTGTTTTAATTACTATAGCCTTGTAGTATAGTTTGAAGTCGGGTAAATTGATACCTCCTATTTTGTTTTTATTGCCTATGATTGATTTTGCTATACGGGGTCATTTCTGGTTCCATACGAAGCATAAAATTATTTTTTCTGTATCTGTGGAAAATGATGATGGTATTTTAATAGGGATTGCATTGACTCTGTAGGTCACTTTGGGTAGTATAGACATTTTAACAATGTTGATTCTGCCGACCCATGAGCATGGTATATCCTTCCACAAGATGTATGTTTGTCTGCTTGCTTATTTCTTCTACTGTCTTCTAAAACCGGCCTTTTTCAAGGACACTCTGGTTGCTGGTTTTTCTCGTACGCCATCTTTGTCTGCCTCCCAGAGGGGAACCCAGATTCATTCTATTTAAAGTCAGGTGACCAGAAATAGGAAATGAACTATCATGAACTATCAACATCCAATGAAACCAAGATCATTGGACTGAATAGTCTAAAACTGAACAATCTGTTAGCCACTGGACACCTAGTCATACACTGAATGACAACGTTTCAGTCAATGACTGACCACATATATGATGGTGGTCCCATAAAATTATAATACCATATTTTTATTGTACCTTTTCTATGTTTAGATACACAGATACTTATCATTGTGTTACAATTGCCTACAGTATTGCATGTAGTAACATGCTATACAGGCTTATAGCCTAGAAGTAATAGCACATACCATATAGCCTTGGTGGGTAGTAGGATATACCATCTAGGTTTGTGTAAATGCACTCTGTGATGTTCACATAATGATGAAATCATCTAACAACACATCTCTCAGCATGTATCCCTGTTGTTAAGCGATGCACAACTGTAATTAAATAAATAAAATTAAAATAAATTTATAACTTTAGTTTCTCAGTTTCACTAGCCAAATTTCATATTCTCATACATGCCTAATGACTACTGTATTGAGAAGCACAGATAAAGGATATTTTAATGATTATAGAAAGTTCTCTCAAACAGTAATAATAAGGAATTTGTTGATGTATTGTAAAATTAGTGTCTACATTGATTGGAGCTCTGATTATCTGTGTTAAGACTGAATCTTCAGTTCCCTTCACTGATGATAAAGTTTCCCAACAAAGAATTTCCAACCATGTATAAATCCTCCACTCCTATGGGAATCAAAAGCCTTAGAGGATTCAAAATGCTTGAAGAACCATCTCTGTTCATGAAAAAGACTAGGAATCAGATAATATGTTATTTATCTACAACGTGAATTGCTTTTTCAGGCATAAAATCTTATGGTCACTTTATGTTTCTGAAGAAGAACAAACTGACATTAGTTTGGTTAAGAGCCCACATGTGTTTACTTGACACTAGGGAGAAAGTTAACTGTACAATTATCCCTCTTTACTTAAATAGTTTCATTTTAAATGTCTCTTCATAGCTACCAGACAAGTGAGCTTGATTCCCAGTAGGCATCTAGCTTTTGAGTCTTACACTATAAATTCTTTCAGCTCAGTCATTTCATAATCAGTGCCATCCAGAGAAGGCTTATCCTTGCCAATGGGGATCCTCCAAGAAGAATAGAGTAAGTGGAGCTCAATGCTCTAATGCCTTAGGGAATCATAAAAGCCAATGCTTGTGTATTTCTATTTTATAGAAATTTCTTGTTTACCACAAACTGCAGCCTGTTGGATTAGCCAGCCCATCTTCCTGCCTGCCTTCTTTTCTCCTGGAAATATTTGTAAGAACTTACTGTGAGATGGTACATTATTAATTAATTATGTCTTAATGCGAATCTCATCAGCCATTACCTTTTCCAAGCATAGTAGTTTAAGCATTATCTCCTCAATGTGAAATAATAAAAGTGTTGTAGCTTGTGCATTAAAGGACTTTCAAGCAAAAGTAAATATGATAGTTCATTTTCTTCTATTTTCTTCTATAAGTTTTAAACTATTAGTTCTTACACTTAGCTCCTTGAATTCCTATTAACAATAAAGAAATTCTTTCTAACATTTCATCATTTAATGAGATATCTGTACTGCTTTAAAAAAGATATCTTAATACAAAACAATTTATCTTGTCTTCCCTGTTTGCCTAATAGGCACCTTTGAATCCTTATTTGCTTTGATGTCTCAGCCCCTTTTTATAGGAGACTACTCTTTCCTTTTCCTTCTAACTCTCTAGCTTCTCATTCTCTTTCATATGATTCTCCTCTTTTCCCAACTTCCATTTTCTGGGCTTTTTGTTCCTTTTCTTTCTCAACACCGTAATTTATTCCATCCTCATGTTCTTAAATGTGGTTGCTTTAGGGTAATAAGTAATCATGGATATCATGGTTTGTTCTGTGCTAAAATCTGACTTCCTACTATTGGAACACTGAAATAGCAGAGAGAATATGTTTTCAACTCAGAAAAACACCTACCCAGCCAGCTTCAAGCACTGATGACAAACACAGGAAAATATGGATCATGAGACATTCTTCTTGAAGTAGACTTGGGCTTGACCCAGGGGTAACAGAACACTCAAGCTCTTCACATAGTCATTTGAAAAGACTGAGAGCATTTCAAGTGTTTAAGCTATATATACCTACTGTGTATTCTAATTTTGTCAATCATAAAAACCATCTTTTCTTCCTTGGAAAGAAATGAAGGTAAGAAATGGGTATGGGGCCAGGTTATTTTCCCAATATTGTTCTCTCCTGGGAAATGGAGCAGAAGTTAAGTATGGAAATATGAGGAAAGGGGACTAGGATTCCTATTACAACCATTCTTGTGTTCATTATTTCCAAGTACATATCTCTAGCACAGACCTGTCCTCAAATTTCCATATATCCAACTGCCTATATGATTTTCTCCCTGACATATATCGCTGGAAGCACAAACTTAGCATGTCTAACTTTTTAGCAGGTGTCCTGGTCTACATCACAGTAAATGTCATCCTCACCTACACAATTACTCAAGCCAGAAACCTAGGAGTCATCTTTTATCTCTTTCTTTCTATTCTATTTGTTCTATATCCAAAATATGTATTAGTTCCATCCATTCATCTCCATCCCTACTGCCACCAGTCTAATCCAAGCAATTATGATCCATCATCTGCACTATTGTAGTATCTTTCTAAATCCTTTCCTTCCTCTACCTTTACCTTCCCCCAACCTATGACCCACACAGTAGCCACCAAAAACTTTTAATAATATAAACCAGATTTGAATGAGCCTCTGCTTAAAAAGCTTCTATGACTTTTCATTTTCCTCAGAATAAAATAATATATATTTCCCCTGCCCATCCTCCTCATCTTAGTAGCTTGTCTTTACTTTTTAACCCTGTGTATAGTAATTATTTTCTTCAAATAAGTATCTTCATTGTATATTCTCCCCCTCCTCTACTACAGAGTAAATGCCATGAAGGCAGAAGCTATCTTCCACCTGGTTCATCAGTGTCCTCAGAACTAGAAACCTATATTCCCCAGGCTGTGGGAAATAACAATCTTTGGATATATTATTTCATTTGACGTTCATAGCATCCTGATAAGGTTGCTAATATCTCCATTTTGATAAGAGGAAAAATATCCTGAGACCTAGTATAGATAAATAATTTGCCCAAGATCACACAGCTATTAAATGACAATTGTTGCATTTGAACTCACATTTGTCTGGTACCAAAGCTTAAGTGCCTCACCTCTTGATCTTCTGTTCTCTGAATTGTGTAAACTGGGAACAAAGCTAAATATCTGCCAAAATATTTTGTTTTCCCAAAGAAATTCATCCAAAAAAGGGCCAGGCTAAAAAAAAGTCAGAAAAATAATTTTCCTCTTTACACAGAATATTTTATCAGGTCAAATTATTAAAATTTGGGGGCCATCTTTGCCTGTGAGAGTTGAACAGGATTTATTTGCCATTTAAAAGAAACAGCCAGAAGCACAGTTTAATACAGTGGACTATTACTACAATATGCAGGAATGAGTTCACCATCAGACATTTAGAACCTAATCCATTCCTTGATTTATAATTAAGTAATCCGGAAACGGTTTGGGGGCACTTACCATGTGTCAATCAATATAACATTGTGTTATAAGAGTTACAAAGACACAGTTTCTGCTTGCAAAGAGTTTAAAATTGAAAGGGAAAGGTAATTTAAATAACTAAATGAAATAATAGAATAAAATAAGAACTAAAAAAGGTCAGGGTCTTTTTGACACAATTTGTAGTCTCAGTACTGAGTACATTTGTGCATTAAATATCTGAAAAACGACAATTTTTGAACAGTCATTTTATTTTGCTGAGTCAAATGGGTAGCACCCTACTTTTTTATTTGCCATGTATCTATAGATATACGAGACAGAGTAAATGTGGAATAGTGTTTAAGAGAGAGGCTTATAATGGCACCAACCAGCATTCCCGTTCTAGCTATATGGTATCTACCAGCCATGTCTCCTTGGACAAGTTTAGTTAATTCTCTAAACATTTCTATCCTTCTTGGTAAGAGGATAATAACAATGTCTAACTCCCAGGGTTTGGGGGAAGATTAA
This sequence comes from Cheirogaleus medius, assembly GCA_008086735.1. Lineage (NCBI taxonomy): Eukaryota > Metazoa > Chordata > Mammalia > Primates > Cheirogaleidae > Cheirogaleus > Cheirogaleus medius. The sequence continues at coordinate 437,859 of VBSM01003185.1, read as the reverse complement.
ATGAGACAGTACCTATAAAATTCTCAGGGTTTCTGGCACCTAGTAAGTTCTCAGTGACGTTAGCTATTATTATGAGGGTGTTGATGTGGATTGCAGGTGCTATTATAAAACATAGAAACATACATATTGTGTTAACAAAAAAAAGTACCTGACAAAAAATCATACACCGTTAAGTTCTACTTCCTGCTCTGCTACTATGCACTCAAGTGACTGTAGACAATGTTAACTATTTGTTCAAAACAGATATTTTAGTGTTAAGTGCTGTTCCCCTTCATGTTTCAAGGTACTTGTGGGAAGGCAGTGAAGGTAGAAACTATTCCACACACATAAGCACACGCTGAGATTTGTTTGATAAGCTATTTCTCCACAGACAAACCAAAAGCTTATTGATTAAGCATGTATTTTTAAATTTGTTTATGACAGGTTGCAGATTCTGAAAAGTAAAAAACAAAACATTGTATATTTCTAGTGTAAATGATTGCTTTATTCTCTTCAAAATTCAGATGGCCTTCATAAATTTCATGATTGAAATGTGTTAAAAATGCATCGGATGGTTTCCCACACATTCCCAAAGTGATCTCAATTTCTCCAAGGATTTCAGCTATCTGTGTACCAATGTCCTTAAATGAAATTCTCCAGGCAAGGTTCTCTGGGCTCCCTTCTTGTTTATATAAACAACTTTTCTATAATAAAAACTTCAAATTTCCTATGTCCAAAGTGGCACTCATTGTTTTGCTACATATGTCAATTCTTAGCCCTATGCTACCACATTAGGCATTGGGTATAAACTGGGGGTGATTTTGTCCCCCATCCCCAAACATTTGACAATGTACGGATACTTTTTTGTTGTTTTCACAACTTGGAGGGGGAGCTACTGGTATCTAGTGAGTAGAGGCGAGGGATGCTGCTAACTATTGTATAATGAACAGGACATTTTCCCCCTACGCCCACCAATGACAAAGAATTATCTGGCACAAAATATCAATAATGTTACAGTTGATAAACTCTGATATTTAGGGAATTTTAACCTGATAGCCCAGACCAGAAATCTGGGAAGCATCCTTGATTCCTCTCTAATCCCATTATATATATATATATACCAATCTACCAAGAGGAAATTTTCTAGCTACCTCTTCTCTACTTTCCATTACTATTTGAAACAAAAAATAACTTTTGACTCAAACTTCTATAATTTCTTCTTAACTGATCTTCATAATTTGCTCCTTCTAATCCACTCCTTTTTATTTCAGAATTACTTTCCTAGAATGCAAGGTTGGAGATATACTTATTCTATTTGTAATATTTCAAGTTTGAACTAAAACTTCCTAGGACAGACTAGAAAGCCCTTCACCATTAGAAACCACTAGTCTACATCTTCAGGACTATCTCTGGCCAAACTCTATTTGAGCTTTAGGAACTAGGCATGTTGAAAGACCTGCCATGTTTGAGATCTCTTTCTCCACCTCCATCCTTTGCTTTCTCAAGACTGTGTGTCTTTGGCACCCTGGGCCTTCTGATTGAAATGCCTTTCCAATAGCTCCCGTGTCATGCCCAATAATTCCTGTGCTCCCTTTTAAGGCCCTGCTCAGGCATTACCTGTGTGTGAAGCTTTCTCTGACTCATGTTTGGTTTGAGTCACCGTCCTCTGTAACTTCCTCTATAATGCTATTTATAAAAAAATATATTGATGTCCTAGATCATGAATTTCCTGAAGGCAGGGCCATGCTTTATCTCTAGGTGTCCCTAGTACATAGCTGTGTCTGGAACATGATAATACTTAAGAAGTGTTGTTGAAAGATTAAAGTTAAACTAAAATTTACAGAATATTGCCTAATAAATTAAAAAATATATATATGGCTATGTCAGAGTGCTAGCAGGAAACAGAAGGAACACTAAATAATTTGAAGATAATGTAATAAAGGAAATCTTTGGATGAGAGTAGGCACCAGGAAAGAAAGGACAGTCAATTGGGGAGGTATTGCCACCATGGCCTAAAAGAGCAAGGAGTGGGGGAGTGCTACTGTAATCTATGGAGGCAGGGGAAGAGAGAGAGAAAGAGAAAGAGTGAGAGAAAATGAGCACGTTTCCAGACAGTAGCTGCAGAACTCCTTCTGGGACTTCTTTTGGCCAAACCCCACCACAAGTGAGAAGGAAAGGGGGGGCATGTTGATGTAGTGCATACAAATCACCCTCCATGGACCAAAAGCAGAATGGAGAAGTGTGGAAAGTAGATGTGGATGGGGCGAATGGAAAATATCCAGCATGATGACATAACAGAAAGAAGCGTGGGTTTTGAAATCTGACAGAACTTAGTTTCAAATGCAAGTGTTTCTATATTCTAGTTGTGTGACAATGGGTAAGACGCTTTATGTATCTGGACCTTAGTTTGTAGTAACGGCAAAAACACCTTTTTGAGGTTATGATTAAGATGAAATGAGGTAGTACATATACATGTCTTATAAATTGTTTAGCATATAATGGGGTTACCAAGACTAAGATTTCAGAATTTTTTTTTTTATAAAAAGTTAGATTTATTCTGTACTAAGTGAAAAAAAAGAAAAAGAAAAAGAAAAAGGATCTTGTGCCTAATCTCTGACAGTCCTCTCACAGATGGTGGAATCATAGCAAAACTAGTCCTACTAATGGAAAAATTTCCCAAATCATCCTGAGTCAGTATTATTCTCATGAGCTTTTGTGTATATGTACATACAAAATGAGGCTGGAAAGCTCAAAACTGCCTGCATCTGTACCTTTACTAGCTATTTGTTATTTTACAGTGATGTGAAATTTGCTTAAGAAGTATTTACATTTTCCTCATATAGACTGTATCTGCTTTCAGATGTAGTCCAGTTTAAATAGCAAGAATTAATCCATTGAAGATACACAATTTGGTTGAAACATCTGTTTGATATTCTGTACGACCAACTTCATCTATTCGCCATACAAAAAAGAACACAATCTTACTTATAATAAACATTTTTTTTGTAACAGCAATCATGCAGCTGCAGAAAACATGGTTTATCATTAGATAATCACATCCTTGGGGGATTGGATGCACCCGACTGTATCTTATGCTTTCTATGTTGGAAATTTAATTTTCTCATAAATGTCAGAACTGTTGCCTTGCTACATATTGCTTAATTAATAATTAAACCATAATTCTATCCTCATAAACTATATTTAAATCTATATGCTATATGTATGTATACATAATACAAGCAGGACTAAACATAGATAACAGAGCCTTTTGGATCTCAGATAAGTTCATTTACATTTTATACCCTAGTATTAACTTGTACTAGTTGGTACATTTACTTCCTCAGTGAAAACATCAGCTTATAAAAATGATTTAATTGAAGAAACATAGCCCAATTCTTAAAGCCCCCCCCAATAATATATCATCAGCCAAGATTTTTAAGAAATCAGGTAAAGAAATAAAGTGAGTAATAAGTGAAAGTTAACCAATCACTTTTGAGGTTGAACCTGCATCCTAGTAATCATTAGCGACGAGCTAGGAACATTTTTATAACTCAGAAAAGATTGGCCATTTGTGTTGTTAGAGTAGCAAGAGACATGCATTTTTTCTCTGTATTTAAAGTCGAAAATATCTTTCACTGCTAATCCAGTATCTCCTGCAATAATGTGGTCAGACTGCTGATGGCATGGAGACCTGTGATGGCTTATTATATTATATACAATTTAAATCACTTTTTGAGCAAGGTGGCCCTTGAACAAGTGCCTCCAGGATGAATCCCTATCACTAGGAGGCAATAGTATAGTATTGCCAATAGTATAGTTCGGGAGTTCCGCACTGACCACTGGGGTTTAGAGATGGACTCCTGAGGCTGCTTCGTACTGGAATTGGTTTTAGTTAGTATGAAACCAAGTAATATATTACAACAAAGTCACTTTTCTTAACTATTCAGTACTCCTTTCTTGAGCATCTCTCATTCACTATGGAAGAAATATACTGGTCCCAGGAGGAAGATGAGAGCCACATGGAGCAGAGCCACTCCCAGCTGACACTGGCCTAAATCAATTGAGTTTCTGGCTGGCAGCAGGCACATGAGTTAGCCCAGACTAGATCAGCCTAAATCAGCCGACAACCAGCTAAATAAATATGTATTGTTGTGTGCCTTTGAGATTTTATGGCTGTTTTTTTTACAGCATATTTGTGAGCATAATTAATTGTCCCTTGGCTTCTTGATCTTAGTCTCCTCTGCTGACATTAGTGTAGTTTTGTTGGATAATAATAATGGTTACCATTCACTCTACTGACTGCTTACTATGTGGCCAGGTGCTTTACATCTCTTTGATTCTCAGATCTCTTAAAGATAGCTATTATTACTCAATTTTATAGATAAGTAGAAGGAAGTTCAAAGATGTGAAGTTCATCTAATTGCTTTCTCAACATCTCTGCCTTGTGTTTCAAAAGGCATCTCAAACATTAGTTTCAAATCTTCCCCACACAATCTGTTAAACCCACAGTCTGGTCCATCTCAATTAATGGCAATTCTGTCTTTCCAGTTGCTCTGGCACAAAACCTTGGGGCTGCATTTGATTTCTCTATCATACCTTGAATTCAATTTATCAATAAATCATATTGACTCTACATTCAACATATTTACAGAATCAGACCACTTCTCACAACATCCACTGCTACCATCTTGGTTCAAACCACCATCATCTCTTGCCTGGATTATTGCGTTAGTCTTTTATCTAATCTGTTCACTCTATTCATGCCTTTCTGAAGTTGATTCCCTACTGAGAATCTAGAGTAATCTCCTAAAAAATGATTGCTAGATCATGTCACTCTTCTGTTAAAAATATTCTCAGAATAAAAGCCAAAGTCATTTTGAAATGGCATACAAGGCCCTACACAGTAAGCTCCATGAGGTCTATGCAAAATTATTATGTTTTGCTCACTGATATTTCCACGGAGGCCTGAACAGTGCTGAACACCACAGTAGGTGCTCACTAAATATGCATTGATTGAATCCATGAAAGCAATATTTGGTGAAATACTATTCAGTTAGTAAATATCTGAGATAGAATTTAAATTCTGTTTGATTTAACTTCAATGACTTGCCTTTTTTTCATCACTTACCCAGTGTTCAAATTTTAGGTATTGAAGACTCAAGTCTTTTGGTTCTTTCCCTAACGACTTGTCTGTCTTCTTTCTTCTGTGCTTTAATACATTTTGATTGGATAAAAAATAGATTGGTGGTTGTGATGGTGACAGATGGTGGTTTGCTAAGGTGTTTTGTTTATGTGACATTAGTGAAGAGTGTGACTATTACTTCCTCTCCTAGTTGCAAAAATGAAATTATTAATATAAGGTAAGATGGAAGGAGTAGAAGGGACTATACAGGGGAGCTTGCCTTTCTTCTTTGACAGTGATTTTTCTGTGACTTTAAGATTTTTTCATTCTACAGCCTGAAAGCAGTGTTTTCTAAGCCTGTGACAGAATGTATCACAGCATTCCACCAGAAAATAGCAGGTCTACTTATCTTTCAGTATTTCCTCTTATTCTGTCAATTCTAGAGGTGGAAAACCATTCCTTTTGTAATAAGCCTTTATGATTTGGAGATCATTATTAAAATACCTCATGCCCTTCTTTTCTTTAGGTTTAAATAATGCCAAATCATTTAACCTTTATTCCTAAATCCTATTTCTGAATCTTTGATCATTTTTATTACTTTTCTGTAAGTCCTTTTCACATTCTTCATGTATTAAAAGTTGAAGGGCCTCTATTGGTATCCTCCAATAGGGATTTTTTTGTTTGTTTTAATGTTGAATATATAAGCACAGGAGTGATTAATTACACAGACTTTTCTGGACCAAATGCTTAACCAGAATACAGATATATTCCTACTGTAAATACTATTATAATGCTGCTCTATATCTTAGTGACATTTCTGACTTTTGGTTTTTATAATATTATTCATTCAACTTTAGATGACTTTTTAAAAAACTCTCCTTTATGTACATACTATACTCTAAAACTATTTAAAATATAGTCCCTGCTTTCCAGAGCTTTATGATCTGTGTACCATTGTAGTTTTTAGATTCAGAGCAGTAAGCTTTTAATTTATGAGTGGAATGACTATTGCAGTATTGCAGGGAGATTGTGAAAAAGTCTTTTGGCCTCATCCCCCAAAATGTAATTCTATGATATTTGCGTTGCTTCCACATATATTACCAAATCACTTCCTTTCCACTAGTCTAATAGACTACAATCTAGAGGAAGAATATCAGAGTTTTGTTATAAGTTCCCTCCCAAAATAACAAAAAAAAGACAATGAGTTAACAATTTGTTCATGCTTACCTTCTGATCTCATGGTTTTTTTGTTTGTTTGTTTGTTTTAAGACAGAGTCTCACTCTGTTGCCCAGGCTAGAGTGCCGTGGCATCAGCCTAGCTCACAGCAACCTCCAACTCCTGGGCTCAAGCAATCCTTCTGCCTCAGCCTCCCAAGTAGCTGGGACTACAGGCATGCGCCACCATGCCCGGCTAATTTTTTCTATATATTTTTAGTTGTCCACCTAATTTCTTTCTATTTTTAGTAGAGACAGGGTCTCACTATTGCTCAGGCTGGTTTTGAACTCCTGAGCTCAAAGGATCTGCCCGCCTCAGCCTCCCAGAGTGCTAGGATTACAGGCGGGAGCCACCGTGCCTGGCGTGATCTCATGTTTTTAAGAATTAAAGAAATCGCTGTTATAAAGGTCAAGTATAGGCTAATCTCTTCTATATAGATTTAACCCATAAGAAAATTCTTAAATTATCCTTAAAATGTAGGAATAAGATGCACCTGATGCACTCTGGTTAGCGATTGAGAGTTGTAAATTTGTTTCATGACAAGAATATAATCTGGATGGATTGTCCATTTTGACCTCTATGTTCTCTTGAATAGAAATGAAGTAAGAACAATCATGTTTTTGGGGAAAGGGAAGAGATATTTTTTCTTAAGTTCTTTGGTATTGAAGAGATGTTTTCTGAGAAAGATGTTTTCCTTTGTTTCTAGAAGAATTATTTTACTTCTTTTTCTGAAGAAAAATATTTCAACCTGATTTTCTGTCATTGAAATCGTCATATGTCAAGTCAGTTTATTTCAAAGGCACTTGATCCTATGTTGAAATACCTTCCTACTTAAATATCAATGAATTGCCATCAGGTACATCCAGGAAAATTTTGATTAGCCAAGATGCAACTAATCATATCTATTTTTGGAATATGTAATGTAAATTGGTTTCATGGAACAAAGCTGATACTGTATATTTTGTTGGTTTTGGAGAACAGGATTTTTTGTTGTTGTTCCAAAAAAGTAAATTCCAAGACATGGACTGGATCCAATGCAATCTTCAATCTTCTCTAACCTTGACATTTTAGTTTACTTTGAAATTAGTAATTGTCAAACAAGCCAGGATCTTTTATCACCAAAGGGTAGATGAAAAATGTACTTGAATAAAAAAAAGAGAATTTTTCTGGTTAATATTAAATAATTAGGGAAGTGCTATTCAATAGAAACTTCTGTGAAGAAGGAAATTTACTTTATCTGTGCAATGCAATATGTCATAATCTATGCAATGTAATGCAGCCTCTGGCCACATGTGGCTACTGAACATTAGAAATGTGACTATTGAATTGAATTGAATTTATACTTTTTATAAATTCAGTAAGTCAAATTTACTGAATTCAATTTAATTTAATAATTTGAATTGAGGAATTGAATTTATAATTTCACTTAATACATTTAATTTAAATATAAATAGCCATATATGGGTAGTAGTGGCTACCATAATGGACAGTGGAGAATTAAAGTACTGAATTATAAGCATGTCAGTGAACAATCTTGACTGGACATTTTTATTTAGAACTCACATATACCTTCCTGGTGAAAGGTTTTTTATAATTATTTAGAATCCCTTTGTTGACATGAACAATGTATGGGGCATGTGGTTAGTGAGGGAGAAAGTCTCAGAGTATTTGGGAAAATAAATAGATAAAGGAAGACAGGTTAACTGGACTCTGGAGTGACCTTCTAATTGCAGAAGATAAGGATTTAGCTATAAACAGTATTTTAACCTTACAGACTACCAAGTTGTGTAGCATTCTACAAAGACATATTTTATCATCTTGAATTCTAGAGATAGTCGGTTTTTGACCTGAGGGATGATGAGATGCCAAGGGCTGCTCTTGACATTTCATTTTCATAAGTTTTTCAGGGTCTGGTGGGAAAGGAAAGGAAATGAAACCTGCTTTTGTCAAGTTCCTTGTTTTCCAGGTTTGGACCTTGCTAGAAAAAGAGGTTGCACTTCCCATGACAATACTGAGAGGGAATTTTTAGGCAGTTGTCCTTACTTGGGGCTCATCTGTTCTGGTTATCTATTCCTACATAACAAACTGCCCAAAAGCAGTGGCTTAAAGCAACAATAATTATTTCTTTGTCTCACAAATCTGCAGTTTGGGAAGGGTTCAGTGGTAACATCGCATCTTTGCTCCATGTGATATAAGCTAGGGAAGCTGGAAGTCTGGGGGTGACTCAAAGTTTGGGGGTCTGAAATCATATGAAGGTGCATTTTTAATGTTTGGTGATTGATGCTGGCTATTGGCCAGAACACCTCTATGTGGCTCCTCCACGTGGCTGCTTGGCTTTCGCTCAGCATGGTGGCTAGTTTCCAAAGCAAGCCAAGGAGTCCAGGCAAAAGCTGTATTGTCTTTCATGATTTAGCCTTATAAGTCACCTGGCGTCACTTTTGTGATAGTCACAGGCCCACCCATATTCAAAGGTCGGGAACATAGATCCCACCTCTTTATGATATAGGATGGATGCTTTTGGGACATCTCGAACGTATAGGCATTTTTCTTTCTATGTACTTTTGTTTTTGCTGGGGGTAGGATATGATTTTCAAACTAATTTAGAGTTCTAAATGATTTTCCTGACCTACTGGGCAATGCAGGCTTCCTCATTACCCATGTTGGGGCACAGCCTTGGAAATTAAAAAATAGTATGACATATGACATTGCTTAATATTATATAGGTCAATGTTTCTTAAGCTTTAATGTGTATGCAAATTACCTGGGGAATCTTATTAAAATGCAGGTTTTGATTCAATAGGTCTGTGTGGGGAGCAGGTCTAGAGTTGGTCCTGAGATTCTGTATTTCTAACAAGTTTCTGGGTGATGCCGATACTGCAGGTCTGTGGTTGATGATACCTTGAGCAGCAAGAATATAAGTGTTTTCTCCTATGCTACTTTGGAGCTTTGAATAGCTATATATTATCATTTATTATATCATAAGCATTAGTAAATAGCAATTATAATTACTAATGATTGCACAAACAAGTGACATAGCAGGAGCAAAGTGCCCAGCACATAGTAGCTACAAATAATTCATCTATATATCCTTGATTGGCCCACATTTTCTCCTGAAGTGACAGCACCAAAGTCAGTACTATATTCATGTCAACCACATACAGTCTGGGCTATACACAGCACAAGGAGTATCAATTGCATAGTCCAAAATGTGAAATTGACTCTTGGCATTGTGAAATATGGTGGCCCTGAATGTTCTCAAAAAAACAAGTAGAAGAGAAGCAATATTATTCAGAAAAGTCTTCCTGATTCTCTCAACTGTCGTTCCTTCATTTGTTTTGTTGTGAATCATCATTAGTGATTTAGGTACTAGTTTTGTTAATTTATTGACTTCTAACTTGTAGCACTGGGTGATACTATCTAAAACCCACCCTGTTCCCCTCTACACGCTAGCCTGGTTTCCAGTTACTGTCTTTTAAACAAAGTTTTTGATTAAAAGATAGTAGCTACTTAAATATTTTTTGTATAAGCAATAACAAATATTGAGCGAGGCTTCTTTTCAACCCCTAATCTAGGTAACATAGGTGTAAGAGGGTGAGGAAATGTGTAGTCTTGATTTTTTTTTATTATTTCAGCATATTATGGGGGTACAAATATTATGGTTACATATATTGCCCATACCACCCCTCCCCCCTCGAGGCAGAGCCTCAAGCATGACCATCCCCCAAATGTTGCACATCTCACTCCATTATGTTTGTATATACCCATCCCCTCCTCCCCCCTCCCACCAGCCAGACACCCGACAAATGTTGTTCCTATATGTCCACTTAGGTGTTGATCCGTTAATATCAATTTGCTGGTGAGTACATGTGGTGTTTGTTTTTCCATTCTTGAGATACTTCACTTAGCAGAATGGGTTCGAGCTGTATCCAGGAAAATACAAGAGGTGCTATATCACCATTGTTTCTTAAAGCTGAATAGTACTCCATGGTATACATATACCACATTTTATTAATCCACTCATGTATTGATGGGCACCTGGGTTGTTTCCGCAACTTTGCAATTGTGAACTGTGTTGCTATAAACATTCAATTGCAGGTGTCTTTTTCATAGAGTAACTTTTGTTCTTTTGGGTAGATGCCCAGTAATGGGATTGCTGGATCAAATGGTAGATCTACTTGTATCACTTTAAGGTATCTCCATATTGCTTTCCACAGAGGCTGAACTAGTTTTCAGTCCTACCAGCAGTGTAGGAGTGTTAATATCTCTCCGCATCCACGTCAATATTTATTGATTTGGGACTTTTTGATAAAGGCTATTCTTACCGGAGATAAGTGATACCTCATTGCAG